>JADRCH010007552.1:102170-136633 GCA_019843965.1 Rhynchomys soricoides
AGAGAGAGAGAGACAGAGACAGACACAGAGACAGAGACAGACAGACAAAGACAGAGAGACAGAGACAGAGACAGACAGAGACAGACAAAGAGACAGGCAGGCAGACAGACAGACATGTCTGGACTCAGATGATTCAGTGTCACTCTTCTGAGTAGCTGGGACTCAAGCTACATTCCACTGAGTTCTGGCTCTAGAGTCTGTTTATCAAGGTTTTTTTTTTTAGACAGGGGCTTCTGTCATCTAGGCTGGTTTCCACCTGGCCACATAGCAAAGACTGGCCTTGATTTTTTTTTTTTTGGCCTCTACCTCCCAAACACTGCTCTAGAGTCACTTTAAGTAGGTATTTAAAGTAAGTGTAGGGTGGGGCTGGAGTAGTGGTCATCAGTTAAGAGCAGGCTGTTCAGCTAGATTCTCAGCACTCACATGGCACCTCCCAAAGATCTGTAACTCCAGTTTCAGTGGGCATCCATTGCCTCTAAACTGCTAGGGACCCACACTCGGGCTCATGTACCCACATAGACAAACATACACATAGTTTAAAACGATACAAATAAAATCTAAGAGAAAAAGGAAAATATATCAAACTTGCACCTCAAATTCTTCTGTGTAGGAGGGAGATGGGGTTAAAACTGGAGCTCTGTATTAGAGTGCTTGCCTCTGCCACATGTGGGTAACGATTGTCTAGGCCTTGGGTTTCATCCCTAGCACTGCAAAGAAAGCAGTATACCATTTTCATCCTTTATTATTATTGTGGATGTGGATGGTGGATGGGGGTGTGTGTGTATGCCACGGCTCATGGAAAACTTTGTAGAGTTGGTTATCTCCTTCCATCCTTCCATGAATTCTGGGACCGAATTTGGTTTGTCAGGCATGCACACACAAGCTATTTTTTTCTCATTTTGCTGCCTCAAAACAAACAAACATTAGTTTGCTATGTATGTAGCCAAGGCTGGACTGGAACTCACTAAGTAGCCCAGGCTGACCTTGAACCTTGGCTTTCCAAGTATTGAGCTTGCAGGCACAAGCCACCAAGATAGGCCAAATAGGTTGCATTTAAATAAACTTTGTGAAAAACACATCTCCCTGATCTTCATAAATGTGAGCCCACATTTATGTGTCCTTTGTTGACACTGTGGGAGAATAGCACACAAATGCAGAGCTGGACTTTCTCATGCATCAACCAGAGGTCAAATTTGAATGTGAGCCTAGGACTGATCCCGTACAGAAAGCCATTTTTTACCTGGGATACTTTTGTCCTTAGCCGGGGAGACCCATCCCCAAGGCCACGTTACTCCCTCCTTCCTTTCTCCAGTCCATCTGTCTGTCTGTCATCTGTCTAGTCCTTCTGTCCTGTTTGTTTTTGAGACCAGTTCTCACTATGGAGCCCTGGCTGTCCTGGAACTCACTCTGTAGACCATGCTAGCTTGGAACTCAAACATCTGCCTGCCTCTGCCTCCCAAGTATTAGGATTAAAGGCGTGAGCTAGCACTTGGCAGGCAGCTCTTCCATATTGGGGTACCTCAAAGATGTTCCCTGACACTTTTAGTGAGTTTGTATCATTGTTGTCTCAAGTCTACCTTGGAGGAAAGGTTCCTGCAGCCTGGTATGGTGGCATTTGCCAGTAATCTCAGAACTTGAGAGGCTGAAGCAGGAGGATTAGGAATTTATAGAAAGCTTTGACTACATAGTGAGGTGGAGGCCATCTTGAACTACCTGAGATCTTGTCTAAAAGGAGGAGGAGGTAGAAGAGAAGAAAAGATGTGAGGAGAACAGGAGAGGAGGTATATGTTATCATCTGCCTGATCAAAGCCAGAGATGGTGTTCGCTTGTGGCCTGGTAGCAGTAAGTCCAGGGCTTATCATTTGCTCACTTTCCAACCTCAGCCTTCTTCCTTCTAGCTATGACCAAAACTGCTCCCAAAGTATTTTTGTGCCTGTCCTCAGTGTCCCAGGTTAGCCCATGGTTCTTCCTTGTGAGGGCCAGCTTCCCTTTCCTCTGTCATCATTCTTTCTCTCCAGAGCCACTGGGCACATCCACTGTGGTATATGAAGAAAGTCTGTTTATGCTGGCTTAATGGACAGCAGAGAAACAGTGCTTCTAATATAAGTATATCCCTTTCGGGTCCTATTTGGCTCTTAAAATCAAAGGATGATCCTGCACAATTGGGGGAGGCTGTACAGGACAGTGGTAAAGAAAGCAAGCTCTATCTCCATGAACTGAGTGCCTTCGGCTAAATCAGTATCACTTGGTTATCATTTTCCCTCCACATCTGAAGCAGGGGAAGTGCTCCTTACATGCAAGGCTTGCAACAGTTCAACACATAACTAGAATTGAAGGTTCAACTGGTGAAAATCCTTGGGCACTTCAGGCCAGCTTCTGCAGCCCCTTCAGGCCCATTCTCTCTGTTCTACCCTGGCTCCTTGTCTCACTTCTATGTGGCTTTGGCCAAAGGTTAGCCCCAGCATGACATGCAAGGAAGATGTCAGGAAGTGAAGGCTCCATTTCCCATGTGTGTTGTCTTTCCTAAGAGAAGGCTGTGACTCTTCCCAAGAAGGCCACTGGGCAAGGTTTTCTTCTGGGTTCTAGTAGCACAGTAGGAGCTTCCAAAGGGACTCCTTCTTGATGACTTCCTTCTTTGAGTTCTGGTGGTCACTTCCTATAAGGACTTCAGGAAACAGCAAAGTAAAATACTGTTTGTTCGTTCGTTTGTCTGTCTGTCTTGTTTTTGAGACAGGCTCTCATGTAGCTAGGCTGGGTTTGAACTCAATATGTAGCTGAGAATAACTTTGAACTCCCAAGCCTCCTACCTCTACATCCTAAGTGATAGGAATGCAGACACGAGCCATCATGTTCTGCTTTGATATGCTCTCTAGCTATTTTGTTCATAAACAAAACAAGACAGTGTTATTTGGGGGGTGGGACTGGAGAGTTGGCTCACCAGTTAAGGGTGTTCACTCTTCTTGCAGAGGACCTGGGTTTGGCTCCCAGAATCCTCTGTAACTCCAGTCCCAGGATACTCAACACCTTTCTGACCTCTTCCAGCTCCTGCATGCACATATACGTAGGCACATACATACTAAAATAAATAAATGGTTTTCAAAAAAACCAACAAAGTACCAGGGCATGGTGGCACATGGTTTTTTTAATCCTAGCACTCCACAGGCTAAGGTGGGTGGATCACTGTAAGTTCAAGGCCAGCCTGGTCTACAGAGTGAGACTCTGGTTCAAACAATCAAACAAAAAATAATGTGTGAGTACAAGCTAGTTATTATTCTGATTACTTGACTAATGCCTAGTAGGTAAGAAAAATGACTATAAACTCATACAGGAGCTGGGGTTAGGGCTCAGTCAAGGGGAGTGCTTTTGTAGCACGTAGAAGGCCCTGGGATCCATCTCCAGCACTGTATAAACCCTGCATGGCACCACACACCTGCCTATAATAAAAGCACTAAAGATGGAGACAGGAAGATAAGGAATTTGAGGTTACCCTTGGCAACATGGGAGTTCAAGACCATCTGGGACACATGAGATCCTGTCTCAAGAACAAAGCAAAGCCAAAACAAAACAAGAGCCATGTAGGAAAGCCTACTATTTGCCTCCAGCCTTTTTCCTATTTAAGTTCATGGATTACAATTTCAAAACACCGTACAATTACAGAGAATGTGAGAAAAGAATAATTTGTAGGCATGTGAATTTTAGGCAAAGGCCCTCTGTGGCAGCCTCTTTTCCATCACAGGACAATTTAAGAGTTATATTTTCTTTCTGTTTGCTTGGTTTCCCAAGACAAGGTTTTGCTGTGTAGCCCAGGATGGCCTCGAATCCATGCTCTTCCTGTTCCTACTGTCTCAGCCTTCCAGTTGCTAAGATTACAGACCCACACACTTAGCTCAGGACTAAGATGGTCTTTAGGCTGTGTCCTCATAGTCTTATTTAGAACTCTAGCTGCTGCTCTTTGGATCCAGGCACACTGGTTGTGAAGAAGTCTCGGATATAAATTTTGTCTTCTTGGTCTATGAATTATATGAACTTTGACACAACTGAGATGTCTGTCACTCTTTATTAATTTCTGGTCTGTTTTTCCCCTCAGGCAACGTGATCAAGTCTTAGTGCTGGTGAATAAAAACAACCCATTCCCTTCAGCACTGGTTCAAGAGTGTAATTGAACTTTTGGTGACTTTATACCTGGAGGTAGCAGTTTCTGTGAACTGAACACTCAGACATCTGCACAAGATGTCAATGTGTTTGTGGTACCTTCTCTTTAAATTTCACCTCTTCTTGATTGTCCTGTAACTTCCTTCCTACTTGCATAAGAAATGTTCCCACTGGTTCTGACTTTTCATGTGTGTGTGTGCGTATGTGTATCTGTATGTCTAAGCACACACACATGTGTCTGCATGTGCATGTGGAGGTCACAGGTTGATGGTGAATGTCTTTCTATATCTTTTTCCGCCTTGTTTTTTAAGACAGACTCTCTCACTGAACCTGGCACTTGACAATTAGGCTAGGCTGACTGGTCACCAAGTCCTAGGAATCCTCCTGCCTCTGCCTCTCTGGTGCTAGGATTACAAGTACCGTCTTCCATGCCTGTTTTGTTGTTGTTGTTGTTGTTGTTGTGTTTTCTTTTGTTTTTCGAGACAGGGTTTCTCTGTGTAGCCCTGGCTGTCCCGGAACTCACTCTATAGACCAGGCTGGCCTTGAACTCAGAAATCCGCCTGTCTCTGCCTCCCAAGTGCTGGGATTAAAGGCATGAGCCACCACTGCCCAGCTAGCCTGGCTGTCTTATAAGTTTACCAGCTGATCAATCCTCAGCCCCTGTTTCTAGCTTTTCTAGGACAAATTCTCTACTATAGTTTGGATCTGGAGCCTCCCCCCGAAAAGCCCATGCATCAAAGGCTTGGTCTCCAGCCCATTGATACTGCTTTGAGAGCAACACGGGGGCCTTTCTCAACTTAGCTATGCAGGACCTAGGGACTTAGGGTGCTAGACACTCAGTGTTCACCAAATGTCAACCTGAGACAGTGGCTCACTAATTCATTTCCTCACATTGGTCATGATTAAAGATGTGGCTATACATGATAAAGCAATGTAAAACTAAGCTTTTATCTTTAAGGAGAATTAAAGGTCAGAGAAAGGCCCAAGAGTGTTGGGAGGATGGATGCCTGACAGGAAAAAGCCACACCGCTTCTATAGTTTGGAGACCTGAGTTGGTGACTGCTGGGATGCTTGTCTAGCAATTTTCATAGGAGTTATGGCAGAAAGCAGACAAAGACCAAGGTAACTTATAGGGAAATTGGTTAATTCTAAGCCAACGAAGGACCCACACATTCTGTGTTTCCCTGGCACAACTAGGAAGATGATTGCACATTATCCATATACTGCTTGCTTAGTTAGGGAGTGGCTGAAGCCCCTCCACCACCACCCCATCTATCTATCTCTGACTTCGGCTTAGTTAGCTATTGACTTCGGCTGGGCTGCTGACCTTTAGACCTGACTAGTGTTGCTAGTCTCTGATCACACAGGTGTTGCTGATGTTAGCCCTTGGCTGGGTCTGATAGCTGTAAATGAGATTGGGATGTCTTTGTTCTCATGGTTACATGGCCATCTTGAAGTTTGACAAGGGTGGGGAACTAACCCCTATCATATCTACGTAGATATAGCTGTAGTCTTTTTTGGTTAGCTTGTATCCACCTCATTGTCTCTGGGCCTCCTAGTCTAGATATATGGGGACTTTTTAAGAAGCCGTTCTTACCCGTAATTAAGTCTATTGTAGTTAGCTGCATGTGTTTCTTGAGCATCAGGGGTATAGGGAGTTGAGTCAGCTGGGGTCTGCCAACACGGACTCTCTTATTCCTCTTACCCAACTGCAAGCCCTCTTAGTTCTCATCCCTAATATTCCTGACTTGGCCATTTTAACCCCAATATTCCTTTTAACCGTAATGTCCATTTACACATCAGGATCTTTAAGAAGTAGGATCTATGGGAGAAAGGTCACTGGAAGCATGACCTTGAAGAAAATATTGGGATGCTGATCTCTTATATTTTTGGATGTGAGCCTAGCTTTTAACAGCTGAGCCATCTCTCCAGCCCAGGATGCTGATCTCTGTCTCTCTCTTGTGAGATAGGTTTCCTCTAACACCCAGGCCCAAAGCAAGAGAACTAAGAACCCAAGAACTGACACCACAACAGATTGAGCCAAAGCAAAACCTTTCCTCTTCTCAAGTTGATTCTCTCATTCTTCTTTTGCGTCTCAAATATAATTTTCTTTCCCTCTCTCCCTTTCCCCCTCCCTCTTTTTTTAGATAGGATTTTGCTATGTAACCCAAGCTGACCTCAAACTCGCTCTGCCTGTCTCAGCCCCGAGTGGTAGGATTTCAACTAGCATTCTTGAGAATGCCTTTGTCCTCTATTGCCCAATCTCTTCTTAGTCCATATATTTGTTATTTGTTGTTACATTACTTTTCCTGGGGCAATGTGAACAAATGTTTACTCTAGATAGTATGGACAACAGACCCAAGAAATGATTACACTCCAGTCTACCTTAGTGAATGAGTTTTATTAGGGTAACTTATAGAAGCATGGATGACTTGGGGAGCAGCTTTATCACCCCAAAGCCCACCATATTATGGGTGATGACTCAAAAAAGCTAGGGTCCACCCTGTGCAACTTACAGGTAGCTCTACTAGCAACTGTTGACTGCTTCTAGAACCTGGGGCTACAGGCTTGTGACTGTTAGAAATGTCTACGTTTCCTTAGCCTTGTAAATTTCTTTAGCTTCTTGGGTCTTATAAGTCTGTCTCCTCTGTCCAAGAGAAACTATTTCAATTAGAAATAGGCAAAAAAAAAAAAAAAAGGATCCACAGAGTCAAGTCTTGGACTGGTAGTGTGGGTAAATCAAGTTACCTCTTGCAAGATTTGGCTCAAATAAACTCTGAAGTGCTATACACATATGGGTTGTTTCTCTTCTTTTCTTTTCTTTTTTTCTTTTTTGTCAATTCGACATAAGCTAGCGTCCTCTGGGAAGAAGAAATCTCAACTGAATCAATCCCTCCCTTATATTGGCCGGTAGGTAAATCTGAGGGGAATTTTCTTGATTAGTGATTGATGAGGGAGGGCCCAGCCCATTGTGGGTGGTGCCATCCCTGGGCTGATGTGGGAATGTTCAGCCCATTGTGGGTGGTGCCACCCCTGGGCTGTAGGTCCTGGGTTCTATAAGAAAGCAGGCCAAACAAGGCATGGAGAGTAAGCCAGTAAGCAGCACTCCTATATGGCCTCTGCACCAGCACCTGCCTCTAGGTTCCTGCCCTGACTTCCCTTCATGATGGACTATAAGATAAAATAAACTCTTTCTTTCTCAAATTGCTTTTGGTTGTGGTCTTTATCACAGCAATAGAAAGCCCGCCAGTACACCCACTTAGGGCCACTATTCTTTTTCATCCATCTTTCCCCCACATCAGTACAATTTAACACTTTCTGGCTGCCTGCTAGGGACTGCTTGATTTAATCAAGCTACCAGACAGAACTCCAAGAGAAGCTCATCTCTTTTCTTTAATTGGTACCCAAGAGTGGCCCCTTCCTCTCCAAACATAATTGCCTTTCATTAAAGCCTGTTGCTGTCCCTCCTCCAGATCTGCAATTCCATGGTTATTCTCTCCTAAAAATTAAAATGCTTGTTCTTAGTAAGTGCACCATTAAAAATAAGAAAGGCATATCACCAAGCTACACTCAAGTTAATGGCGAAATGTCTTTGAAAAGCAATAAGGTTGCAAACGAGAATTGCCTACATAGTCACTGTCAACTCTGTCTGCTGACAGATATGTTTAGTCAGAGGATGCTAGAATGATCCAGAAACTTGAACATAAATGAATAGGAGAGTGCTGAAACCAACATTATACTTTGGTGCTGTCTTAAAAATTACTCACTCACAAAAAGGGTCAGGGATTCAGCTGGACCCCAAAGGATGTCAAGTCACTTGCTTTGACACTATTCATTTAGAGTTCGAGGCTAGCTACACACTGCCTCTGTCCTTCTATGTATGCATATGTGTGCGCATGGAGGCCAAAAGTCAAAGTCCATGCTGTTCTTCAGGCGTCAACCACATTAAGTTCTGAGACAGGGTCTCTCACTTGGCCTAGAACTCCCCAATTAGGCTAGATTGGCTGGCTAGTGACACTCCTTGCCTCTGCCTCATCAGCGCTGGGATTATCATGCCTACCACAGTGGCTTGGCTTGAACTCGGGGCTTCATGATTGCATAAGCGCTTTAATGACTGAGCTATCGTCTCAGCCCCCTCTTTTGTTTTTAGGTATTAGAGATTGAAAGCAGGCACCTCAGCTCCATCCTCCATCTTTTAAACTGCCTTAAAAAATGGGGATGGGTACTTTCTTGAATTATGTGTATGCATGTGAGTCTGTATGAGTGTATGCCATATTTGTGCAGGTACCCACAGAGTCCAGAATAGGGTGTCAGATCCCCTACAATTGGAGGTTACAGGCAGTTGTGAGCCACTTAGCATGGATGCTGGGACCCGAACAGGAGTCCTCTGCAAGAGCAGGGCAAATTTTTCCTGGCTGAGCATCTCCCTATCCCCTAAGCCGTCTTTGTAAAGAAAATACACTATTTTAAGAAACTTTGTATTGAAGTAAAGAAATGTGAATACGTCTTAAGTGTATATTTGGCTATGTTTCCACAGACTTAAGTGTGTGCTCTCATGGTTAGTACTGAGATCAAGAAGCAGAAAATGATCCAGGGATGGTAGCAAATATCTATAGCTCCAGCACTCCAGAGGCTGAAACAGAAAGACTGCCAGAAGTTCAAGGCCAGCCTGGGCTACAAAGTGAGTATCAAGTAAACTTGGGCTAGTAGGACTCTTCCTTGAAAGAAAGAAAGAGGAAGGAAGAGAGGGAGGGGGTAGATGGATGGATAGATGCAAGGAGGGGAAATGTCTTTTAGATCCTTCCAGTCCCTTACCAAGTCTACTCACCTGATTGTTTTCTGTGTAGTGCCTTTGTTTGTATATTTTAGTTGTCCTATTTATAATCTGTCCCTCTACTAGGTTGTATTTCATGAAAGCAGGGACTTATGAACTTCTTTGATAAATGCTGTAATGCCAACTCCCTGAACCCCATCTAATATGTGGTCATCTGCTGTGTTCTTGTATAGCTTGGGTTCAGGCGATGAGAGGATAAAGAAAGGACAGACACACGGACACATACCAAAAAGCTAGGATTGAGTGGTCTGAGCTCTCTCATGGAGAAGCCACAGTGCTTCTTTGTTATATATAGTTGAGCAAAGAGGCTAGGTTATTGCATGCAGTTGAACCAGGAAGTGGGTTATTTCATACAGCTGTACAAGGAGGCAGGTTTAACTAACCTTGGTAGGATCAGTCACTGTAGAGGAGCAGTCTTTAGGTTGTAAATATCAGGTGGAGGACAAAGCTATGTTGGAAATTTTCTGTACATGCTATCAACATCTGCACGTGGACCCAAGGAAGGCTTTGCCATCCCTCTCAACGTCACCAAGGGAAGGCTGTGCTACTCCCGTGGGTCCAAGGCTTTGGGGTCCTTGACATGGTTATGCCTATGTCAAAGTACACATTTGCTCAAGAAGTCCTTCACTCCCTGCAGTTTTCATCAGGAAATACTTGTGAAACTAATGAATGAAGCCATGCCATAAAGGAATACTAAAAGCTAAACTGGTGAAATGGTGAAGAAACTACACCCTAGCCATACATTGGAATATTCTTCAAGCATAAAGGAAAGGAAGTACTGCTGTATGCTAGGGCTGAGTGGAACCTTGAAAAATACAGAATTAGCTAGATGCTGTTGTACTTTTTAATTGTGATTCATTTTCTGTCACGTGACAACACCTGAGGCGGGATGGTCCTCGAGGTAGTCCTCTGACCTCTATACACACATTTGTGCATGTGCACCCGCACATATATGAACACATCCCTCCGTGCACACACACACATAATTAAGTAATAAAAATTAAAAAGTTCTTATAAAAACAAGGTAGGCTAGAAAAATGACTCAAGAGGGAAAGCACTTCCTTCCTGTTCAAGTGTGAAGACGAGAGTTCAGATCTCCAGAGCCTAGGTAAAGTCAGACGATGTAACATGCACCTGTAATCCCAGCAGCACTATTGTGAGACAGGAGAATCCCCAGAAACTCATAGGCCAGAGAACTTAGGTACACAGCAATAAGCAACAAGAGACCTTGTTTCAAACAAGGTAAAAAGTGAGGACTGATGTCCAATGATTATGCTCTGACCTCCACCCAAGACTGCCTCCTTACTTCTTCATGTACATCTTAACATATGTGTACCCATACTCACACACACAAATGTGTGTACACAGATATATACATATCATTCACACAAAAGTTGAAAAGTTCAAATGCCCCAAAGAGGTAATCTAAGAGTGAATGGTACACACCTAACTCTTGGGAGACAAGTCCTCGAGAAATATAAGATGAGGGTACCCGAAAGGCCCTGTCTCAAAAATAAATACAATACAAAACAAAACAAAAACAAAAAACCCCACTCTGCATCCAGGGAGCTGAATGCATACTGGGCCGAATAGCAATCTGCAAAAGATGTGCCATGAACTTCCTCCCCAACCTGTGAATGTGACTTTATATGGTAAAAAGACCTTTACAGTTGTCATTGAGTTAAGAGCATCCTGGATTATGTGGAAGGAACCTAAATTCCAATGACAAATATTCTTGTAAGAGAGAGATTGGATGCAGACCAAAGATACAGGCAGAAAGTTAGAGATAACAGAGGCACAGATGTGGTGGAGGACCAGCCAAGGAGTATCAATGCTTGCTAGCAACTGCCAGAAACCAGGACAATTTTGGCCCATGGAAGCCTTGATCTTAACATCTAGACTCTGGAAGTATGAGACAACTGGTGTCTGTTTCTTTAACTAGTGAGTTTGGGATCATTGGTTCCTGTTACAGCTCTCAGGAACTGGATTTTGGAGCAGGTGAAACTGCCCACAGAGACAGGAGTTTGGCTCTCTGGGGTTTGAAGGTATGAAAAGATAACTTTCTTTTCTTTTTCTGTATAAATTTTGTGTGTTGTGGGGGAGGGGCATGTTGTGCAAGTGCTTGTGGAGACCAGAGGTCAACTGTTCTAATTTCACATCTGTCACTATGATAAAATACCCTGACAAAAAGTGACTTGGGGGAGGGGGAGGTATTATTATTATTATTATTATTATTATTATTATCACAATTTCAGATTGCAGTCTATCTCCATCTTTTTAAGGAAGTCAAGGAAGAAATTTGAAGTGGCTAGTCACACCACAATGGCAAGCAAAAGCAGAGAGAACGCATGCATGTGTGCTTAGTGCTCAGCTTACTTTCTATACTCTCATATAGTTCAGAACCCAAGTCTAAAGAATGGTGCCACAGCCGGGCAGTGGTGGCACACGCCTTTAATCCCAGCACTTGGGAGGCAGAGGCAGGCGGATTTCTGAGTTCGAGGCCAGCCTGGTCTACTGAGTGAGTTCCAGGACAGCCAGGGCTACACAGAGAAACCCTGTTTCGAAAACAAACAAACAAACAAAAAATCTCTTTCAGGTGATTCTAGATTGGGTCTATGGAGCTGTCTACCTTATTTTCTTTTTGATACAGGATATCACATTGACCTGGTGCTCAGTGAGTAGGCTAGTCTGGCTGGACAGTGAACAGCAGGGACCCATCTGCCTCAACCTGCCCAGCACTGGGATTACAAGTGGATGCCACTATGCATTTAGCTTTTCTATTAAATGCAAGTTTTATGACTCAAACTCGGGTCCTAATGTGTGCAAGGCAAGCACTTTGCCTAATGAGCCATTTATAGCCCTGTCCCTTCTTATTTTGCTTTCAAAAAAAATTTTATTTTATTTATGTGTGTGTGTGTGACACACATATGTGTAGGTGGCCATGGAGGCCAGAAGAAGGTGTAGGATCCCCTGGAGTTACAGGTGGTTATAAGCCACCCAACATGGTTGCTGGGATCTGAATTCAGGTCTTCTGTAAGATCAGCAAGTACTCAAACACAGAGCCATCTCTAGCCCCATCTTCCTTTTTTGGAAGGGTGTTACTCTGTAGCCAAGGCTGGCTTTGAACTCACCGTTCTCTCTCAGCTTCCAGAGTGCTGAGGCCATGTACCACCATGCCCAGTGCAAGATCTCTTATTTGGGTCCTTGAAGGTGAGCAGGTAGTATCTCATTTGCATAGGAACATCCATAAGTGTGTTTGGGTAACCCATAGCCAAGAGAAGGTTCCCTGCAGAAGACTGGCCTATGGTCATTTCCTACTCTTTGCCTTCTTTTCAGCTTCAGTTCTGTGGGCAGTAAGTAAGTGGGTGCTCTAGGCACAAGAACTAGAAGATTTTTAAAAATCAGCCAAGTAGAAAGTAATTTGTATTTGTTTGGTGGAAATAAAATTTTCCTGCTCTGTGAACCAAGCTTATTAACTCAGAGTAGGGGAAGAAAATTGACAAAGTCAGACACCTCTTATTTGATAAAATGACCAGCCACCTAAGGCAGGCATGTTTTAGCTGGGTGTAAACACTCACTGTGTGAGGATGGAAGGGGGGAGGGGGAGATGAACAAGTCTAGTCTTGAAAGAACGAAGGCCATGGAACATGTACGTACTTATAAGTTCCTATGACATAGGCTCAATGTTGGGCTGGGGAGATGGCTCAGTGGGTAAAATGCTTGCTGTGCAAACATGGGAACGTGAGTTCAGATCCTCAGCATCCACAGGAAGGCCCAGTGAGGCAGTGCTGAGGGTTGGAGATCTGGGCATTAAGATGAGGAAGAGAAGGATGGATCATTGATGTATTTCTCTAGCAGCGAAGCCCTGGCTACATTGCAGCAGGATCCAGGTGGGGTTCCTAATGCTTATGAATCTTCACTCCCATCCACATGTAACCCTACACTGGCTCTAGAGAATTGGATCTCCTAGTGAGACCCACTCCCTTCACTTTCAGCTCAGTGGATTCACAGCATAGAGACTAGACAGGTTATTTTCTTTGGCTCTGACCTAAGGAACTCATTGCAAAACACCCTGAAAATGTGCAATCTACAAAATGGCTCCGTTATCAATTCCTCTCTGGTTCCATCTTTTCATTTTATAAGCACAAGGTCAAAGACAGTGATGTTATTCCTTTCTCGTTCCTCCACCCACTTCGCTCTGTGTATAGGGCTCATTTAATAATCCTTCTTATTTCCTTTCTGTAAATCAAATATGTGGGATACATAGAATCTAAATAGTAAGCAGAAATCCACCCAACAACCCAGAACAATTATTGTCTTGTGCTATTTTTCATTAAAGTAAGAGAAAGTCTGTAAGTACTCTCAGGATTGAGACCTGAAGGCAGAGCCAGCCACAAATGGGGGAAGTGCTCCCAGGACAGACGTGTCTGTCTAGAGAGCGGTCCCTAGCCACTACTGGAAAAACATGTGTGCAGCTGGACAAATCAGAGCTTGCAGGAAAATTACCGAAGCTATGTGTATCCAGCCACCGGGAAGGTGGAGCTCTGTGAGAGTGGAGAGACAGCCAGGCCAGTGGTGGGGGTGGCTGAGGCAGCTGCTGGGGAGCTAGCCAGCAGCAGAAGCTGGGAGCAGAGCCCAGGAGAGCTGGAGGGAGCTGGGAACTTTGGGGGCACCTCTGCTTGTGTTGGAGCCTTCTAATCTTACCAAATTTCTCTGCTCAGTTCTCTCTTTTTGCCAGCTCTAACCCAAAAGGGGAAGGGCTTCTAGGTTCCAGACATAATCAAGCTTCCCAAGCACAGCACAGTACACTGTCTGTCACCATGAGAACTGAAATGACATCACAAACTGAGCAAAAATAGCCCCCCTCCCTAGCTCAGACTAGCCTCCAACTCGTGATCCAACTGCTCAGCCTCTGCAGTGCTGTGACTGCAGTCATGAGCTACCTCACTCAGCTTAGCAGAGGCAACTTTACTAAATTTTATTTTATATTTATTATCATTGGGGGAGGGCCATAGTGAGTGTGTGCCAGTCAGCGGACAATTTTCGGGAGCTGGTTTGCTTAATCCACAATGGGATCCAAGGATTGAACTCAGGTTGTTTGGCAGGCTGGGTGGCAACTTCTTTCACTATCTTGTCGGCTCCAAAAACAATTTTAAAAGAATTCCAATCATACTGGCTCCTAGGTCAGAATTCAGAATGAAGGCCCGTGCGGTGATCTGTGTGTGCGTGCATGTGCATGCATGTGTGTGTACATATGAATGCAGATGTCAGAGGCATCTGATCTTTTGGAGCTAGCACTAGTGAACTATCACGGGTGATGAAAACCAAGATGTGGGTGCTGGGAATTGAACTTGAATTCATGTGGAGAGCAGTACATGTTCTTAACACCTGAGCCATCTCTCTAGCCCTGTGATGACATACCTTAGGATGGCTAAGTTAATCATAGGTTCTTAGGCTTGTCTCCATCTGGACACTGATGTGCACTTTTGGACAAATCCCTCCACTTTCTACAAAATGGTGCTCCACAGCACCATTCCTCTGTATACTGTAAGAGATCATCAAATGAGAAATGGAAGTGAACAAATGGCCATAAAGGGTGGAAATGCCTTTATTTCAAAGACTATTTTTCAGTTAGCAAATGTTTCTAGAGTTATATCTGAGCATGGTGCCTCACACCTTTAATCCCAGTGCTCGATTGGGAGACAGAGTCAAGTGTTTCTCTGTGAGTTTGAGGCCAGCCTGCTCTACAGAGCAAGTTCCAGAACAGCCAGGGCTACATAGGAAAACCTTATCTCAAACCAACCAAACAAGCATATGACTCGTGTGTCAGTGGGTCCCTCTGACAATCTGACACTTGTAGGTATCACACACTCCAACTGTACAGCCCCCCAAGTTCTCCAATCATATGTAACATTAAAGTTCTCTGTTTCATTCTTTGTTTTGGAGTTCTATACAGAAGAGGAAGCACACAACATTTGTTTTTCTGTGCCTAGCTTATTTCCCTTAGCATGATACCTTCCACTTCCATCCATTTTCCTGCAAATGACAGGACTTTGGTCTTCTTTACTGACAAATACTGGCTTTTATACTTAGAGTCATTTATTCACTGAGTGATAGAGTGAGCAGGTCACACTCCCATTTTAATGGAGGGATAAGCAGCTCATATCTTGGAGCTGATTTGGGGACACTGGTTGAGGGCCCAATACTATTGATGAACACCATTTTCTCTGTCTTGGCTTTGCAGCACATCAATCACATTAATCAATCTCAGGTTAGAACAGAGGAGTACTGTCTCAAGGATACCTTGAGCAACTGCAAAGAGCTAAGAGACCCCAAATTTAAACCTCACCTGCAAATAGCACAGAAATGAGTAATCAAGACAATTGTGGCAGGCTTGGGTGAGCTTTGAGCTCAGCACCAAAGGAAAGAATGATTGCTAAAGCAGACATCTTTGTCGTCTTATCTTCAGATTGTCGCTTGTTCTGCTTGGTTCTCTAAGATCAAAGGACTGCAGGAGACTCTGGGTTTATTGAAGAGTATGAAGAGGACAAACAGATCCTCATTTTGAAGGTAGAACACAGGCTTCAGGGAACAGGTGTGCCAGCTGCCCCTTGGCCATATAGTCTAGAAGATGGCCAGTCTTGCCCCTTTGATGTATCCTTGAAGAACCTGGCTGTATAGCCAATTCCCCTTAGGGGCACATTATCAATCTTGGGGTTTGTGCAAAACAGTCCTCACAGGCTGGTACAGCATGGTCCATTGCTCTGTGTGGACACAACAGAATCATTAATGATTAACATCAAAATCTTTCTGAAGGCCACATTCCCAGGTGCTGGACAAAGCTTGCATATGCTTCTAGAAGGTCTTGTCTCTTTTCTGTTCTTTCTTCACCATAGTCATCATCGTTGTCATCATTTTCTTTTTGAGAGAGAGAGAGAGAGAGAGAGAGAGAGAGAGAGAGAGAGAGATCTCTATTTAGCACTGTCTGTCCTGGAACTCTCTATGTAGACCTGCAGATCAGACTGGCCTTGAGCTCACAGAGATTCT
Source organism: Rhynchomys soricoides (assembly GCA_019843965.1). Lineage (NCBI taxonomy): Eukaryota > Metazoa > Chordata > Mammalia > Rodentia > Muridae > Rhynchomys > Rhynchomys soricoides. Next base: position 118,204 of record JADRCH010007552.1, read on the forward strand.
GCAGCCTCTGCCTCCTGAGTGCTGGGATCAAAGGTGTGTGCCCCTCTGCCTGGCATGCTGCTCTTCTCTACGCTCCAACCTTAAGAGTGTGGTCTCCTTTGCACCAGACAGGGGTAATGACTTACTTTTTATGTTTCTTCAGGTCAATATCACCAGAGACAATTTCTTATTTGTCTGTCTTGTGTCAGGTACTCACCTGCAGGCCAATCAAGCAAGCTTAGCATATGTGTGTTTGTGCACACAGAGGCCGTTGAAACTCTTCAGACTTTCTCAGAAGAGCCTTTGGGGCATTCTCATAAAGCCAATTATTACAGGCTTGCTTCTTCAGGAAGGTCTCTGAGATGGAGTTGAATGTGCAATATGTTTGTTGAGGGGTTAGGGGTGACTCAGTAGATAAGTTCTCTGTACAATCATAAGGATTAGTTTGAGAATCCAGCATCCTCACAAAGGCTGGCCACGTCGGCACATTGCCTATAATGCCAGCACTCAGGAGGTGGAGACTGAAGGAACCCCAGAGATTTCTGGACAGTCAGTGTAGTCAAATGGTTGGGATCTACACTCAGTAAGAAACATAGTCTCTAAAAATAAGGAAAGCTCTTGAAGAACACCACCAAATACCCCCAACCCCCACAAGTATACCCATGGAAGGGAGAAGAATGCAGGATGGGCCAGAGAAGGAACTCAAGTTCATACACAGCTCTCATGATGGACTTTGCTGACCCTGCAGGGAACTCTGGGCTTGGAAAGGTCATTCAGAGTCATCCAAAGATGGGTGGGGATGGTCAGACCTTTCTACCCTCTCATTGATCCTTTGTTGGGTGTGAGCTCTTTAGGCAGCTCCCCACATCTGAGGCAGAGCTTGAGGAATTTGGTGGCTGAAGCCTGCCTGTGCTGACCACACTCTTAAAGGAGGAAAACAGTCAACCATTGAAAGGAATCTGGATAGCACTACAGCACAGTCACCATTACAATGCCTACTTAGAGGCATACACCAATATAATTTAAAAGATACATAAATATTAAGACATTCGAAGCACAATGCCACATTAAATTACACAGAAAACATTATGCAGACTCATTAAATCACAACTTGGAATAAAGAACTTTTACAATGCAATTGAAAATGAGCAAAGGAGGGGCTGGCACAGTGGTTGAGTTGGTAAAGATGGACGCCTGACAACCTAAGTTCCAGCCCCAGGACATGATGGAGAGCACCAACTCCTACCAGTTGACCTCTGCCTTTGGTATGTGTATTGTGGCACAACATGTGTGCATGCACACATACACAAGACAAAAGTGATTTAAAAGGAAAGCACAGATGGGACTATATGTGGTGGCACATGCCTGTAATCTTAGCCCTTAGGAGGTGGCAGCAAGAGGGTCAGGAGTTCAAGGTCATCCTTGCCTACAGAAGACTATCTTAAAACTCCTAAGCCAAAACAATTCAGGGGAACAAAAGATTTAAATAGGCGTTTCATCAAAGATGGCATCCAAGTTGCTAATGAACACAGGAAAAGATGTTCAATATTAGTATTTAAGGAAATGTCTAAACAATCAAAACCACAGTCCCCTAGGGTGGCTTCACTCAAAAAGACAGGCAGTGGCTATGTGAATGTGGAGAAATAAGAATTCCCCACATAGTAGAAAATAGCACAACCAATTTGGAGACAGAAATTCCACTCCTGGCATCTCTCTACATGAGAGAGATGAAAGCGTATGTCCACATAAAGACTTGTGTTGTTAAAATCTGGACCAGTGTTGCCGATAACAGTCAAAGGGTGGAAACATTCCACATGGCTACACACCAATGAAACAGAAGGTGGGGTACCCACATCCTATCATCCCTTCTTGGAATAGTGTCTTCCTATCAAAAAGCAATGGATTACTGACATATGCTACAACATGGATGAACCTTTAAAGTAGTATTGTTAAGGAAGCCAGCCTCAAACAAAAACCCCAGACACTGTATGGTTCCATTTTCATCAAAGTCCAGGAAGGGTGAATCTACAGTGTTTAGTGGCTGTCTGGCAAGAAAGTCCTAAAGCTTGGTTGTGGTTTTGCTTGCCCCACTCACTAAATTTAGCTACAACTCATTGAGTTGCTCATTTTAAAAGGGTGAATTTGCTAGTTGTAAATTATACCCTCAATAAAGCAGTTTTAATATTTCAATCTGCTGAACTATTGGCAAATAGATTCTGGGAAGGAGGGACTCCTTGTCTCCAGTGGTAAAACCACTTGCTGACCCTACCACACTCTAAAAGGATGGCCCCAACCCCATGGGCATTCATCTGGCCCTGGTCAAACTCACTGGGTCATGACACATGAATATGAGAGAGGAGTTTGTAGCAAAAACGGGGAAGGGCGGGAGTGAGAATGTGGTCAGTGTGGGTGCTGTGCATGTGTGAAGCCATCAAAAAACACATTTCATTCATTTTTTAAAAGAAACTCATGTCTTCAGATGGGGACTGAGTCTTTACAATCCTCCACCTAACTCCAAGGAATGTCAAGGCTGAGGGTGGTCTGAATTCTCATACTTGGTTACAGAGCAGCTGCACTAAAAGCAAAGTTCTTCTGTACTTAAAAATATATATATTTTTTAATGCCGGGCAGTGGTGGCACACGCCTTTAATCCCAGCACTCTGGAGGCAGAGGCAGGTGGATTTCTGAGTTCGAGGCCAGCCTGGTCTACAGAGTGAGTTCCAGGACAGCCAGGACTACACAGAGAAACCCTGTCTCAAAAAACCAAAAACAAAACAAAAAAAAACTCAACCTGAATGGAGAAATATGTAATAAATAAAATCCAAGGAAACTAAAACCAAAGGGGAATCTAATTTTCAAAATGGACGAGGGCATGTCATTGTGGAGGGGAGCACATGCCTAATATGCTCTAAGCCCTGGGGTCTAGCCTCAGCCACAACTCCCAGAAACTCACCAACAGTCTAGTGGTCAGGCCTAGTGAGATGACTAGGCAGGAAAAGGCATTTGCTACCAAGCCCGATGACTCAAGTTCAAACACCAGTAGCCACAAGGTAGAAGAGGTGGAGCAATGTCGAGTTCTACTCCTACTTTGTAACACGTGTTAGACATCTCATTCTCTGACTCAGGACACTTTCTGGACACAGTGCAGCTCAAGCAGTAAAGAATTTGCTCTCCCTTTTAGGACATTAAAGACCAAAAAGTGACCAGAATTATTACATGGAAAATGGTAATCAAGTTTTAACATACAAGTCCATCAGGGAACATGTAGAAAGGAACTGAGCAACGTTTCTTCTCATCGTCTCCTCAACTGTCACCCGAAGAGACTGGATTTTCTGGCACCAACGCAGAGTTGATACGATGTGTCATTATACCAGGAAAAACTGGCAGAAGTGGGCAGTTCAATCACCCTGCAGATGTGAGTAGGACACTGCTCTAGTTTTCCTTTACAGTTTTGGAGCCGATTGTTTCATACCGATTGCTACCTTGCCCAGGAGAATAAGCTGAACAGGCTCCAGGTGAGCAGCTCCCAGGAAGGCTTGACTCTTTTATCTCCCCATCTCTCCAGTTCTTTCCATGGCTTTTCATCCTCCCAGGTGCTGGGTTTTGAAACCGCAGAGTCATTCTGGGCGTATCTTCCCTTATTCTCCCCCCCCCCCAGGGTGGTCACTTGCCAAGTCTTATCAGTGTGATTGCCTGTCTCTCCCTACTGGCTCCTGCTTCCTCTTATCTGACCACAGTCATCTCTTAATATCCTCTCTGCCTCTAGGCTCCCGCCTTCCAAAAACCAGGCCTCCCTCAGTAGTTTGCAAAACCTTAAAAACTAGCACAGAAGGTCCTTCCATAACCTGCCCCACCTTCCTGTGATGGTTAATGTTATGGGTCAACTTGTCTGGGCCTTGAAGTATCCAGATATCTGGGTTTAAATTATTCTAGGTATTTCTGTGAGGTTTTTGATTTGGGTGATACTAATATAAATTGGTCGATTTAAGGTAAAGCAGATGCCCTTTCATAACAGAGTGAACATTGGCTAATCACTTAAATTCTTGACCAAGGCCTCTCTCAAGCAACATTGAATTCCATAGCAGACTGCTTTTGGACAATCTGCAACACTGGCTTTTCCTGGTTCTATAGCTGATGGCCTTCATTCACACAACCTTCCATTTAAATGAAAGTAGCCTTGTTTGCTGCAAACATTTCATCCTAGCTCTTGCTTTCTGCCTCACAAGTAAAATATGCCATCCTTACTCGAAGGCCCGCTCTGATCTCCTCTGAACTCTAAGTTCCTCATCTATGATCTTCTCTGTTACCTTGTGTTAGTTTTTTAAAAGAAGACCACATATCTTTTTTTATACTATGAACAGCTTCAGGACAAAATGCCTTTTCTCAAATATACAACTACCTGCTTAATAATTCTGAGACCTGTCAGTCACCTCAAAGGTACTGTGCCCAAATTTGAACCCTCTTCCTCAGTAAAGCTTAGCTTTTTCCTTGTTTTCTGTCTCAGTAGATAACACTGACGCCACCACCAGAGCCACCTGCCTAAGAAGGAAGGGACACAGATTTACAGATAGGAAATTTAGTGGGCTGTTACTGTGGGAGTTGTGAACAATGGCTGATCCTCTTCCTTAAGGTCCCAAGGTCAAACCGATGAGTCCACCACAGTTCACCCTGGGGAATCAATGAGTTGACTGTGCTTACTTTAGGTAAGAAGTTACTTCCTAGAGCATGGGTGACCCCCAAAGCAGCCACACTGGAGTCCCTCATAGTGGTATACAGGGAGTCCCTTCCAGTTAATCATCTCTATATACCACCTCCCCCAAGCCCACAGGCAATTAGGGGCAAATTACATAAAAATATCTGGGAGAAATGGCTAGAAATTCAAGCTAGGGTCCAATGATCCATTCTCCTCCCTCTTTCTCCAAGGCCATGGTAGCAAGCCACAGGTCTGTTCTTAATAGGCTCTCGAAGATGGGCACAGCTGACCTCAGACAGTGGCAATGTGGTTTGGAGGGCAGCACCGAACAAACCTTTACTTTAGGAAGTAAAGGAAGCTAGGTTGGGCGTAAAGTTGTGTCCTGACATTTATTATTAACCAAGTCTTCCGTGCTGGCACTGGGAAGAGAAGAGTGTCGTGATGTCCAGAGCTGGAACAAGTGAGTGGCCTTTGCAATCCCCTACACAGACAAAACTCTCCCAATATACCTCCCTGATTTCTTTCACATTCGTGGCTTCTTTTTTCATCAATTGTTATTCCATCCAAATATGTATTTGTACACAAACATATATTCCCAAATATAACCTGTTGGGTTCATATAATGTTGCTTGTATGTATGTTCTCAGGGCTGGCTGGCTGGCACTGGACAGTCAATTGGTGCCCTTTTTCATGGGGAGGGCCCCCTCACTCCCAGCTTTACTTTGTTTTTGATACAGAATCTCATTATGTAGTCCTGGCTGACCTGAAACTCACCATGGCTGGCCTCAAACTCATAAACATACATCTGCCTCTGCCTCCTGAGTGCTGAGATTAAAAACATGTGGCACCATGCCTGGCCTCAGTCATTTTATTTATTAGAAACACAGCCCTCAAAGAGAATCTTTACTAGCTATACATCTGACAGAGAATTAGTATCCAGAATACACAAACTAAAAAACTGAACAGTGAGAAAAGAACCCCATCATAAATGAGCTAATGGAATGAACAGAGAGGTACAGGCGATGAAATACATATGGCCAGAAAGCATATGAAAAATGTTTGTCCGTATTAGCCATCCAAGAAGGGCAAATCAAAGCAGTCAGCCATTAAGAAAACAGCAGCCCCAAACGCTGGCGAATTATTGGACAGAAAGTAACCTTTATACACTGCTAATGGGGACAAAAACCAGTCTAGCCACTACAGAAGTTAAAAAAAAAAAAATAGAGCTGGGCGTGTCGACATACACTTTTAATTCCCCAGCACTCAGGAGACAGAAGCAGGCAGATCTCTGGGAGTTTAATGCCAGGCTGGACTACAGAGTGTGCTCTGGGCCAGTCAGGACCCCACAATGAGACCCAGTCGCAAAAAAAACAAACCAAACCAACAGCCCTCCTCCCTCCAAAAGAACCACTAAAACTAGATCTACTGCATAACGCAGCTCTCCTACCCCTGGATATTTAGGCAAAAGGCTCCAAGCCAACATATGACACAGTCGCTTGCTCATCAGTGTTCCCTGCAGGGCTAGTCACAGTAGCTGAGTTACAGAATCAGCCCAGGTGTCCGGTAGTGAAGGGGGTGGAGTAGATAAGGAAAAGGAATTTTTTCAGTCACAGAGCAAAGTGAAGTTGTGTTACATTAAGCAAACTAAGCCAGTCTTAGGCAAATATTATATACTTTCATTTGCAGTCCCTAGATTTTATATGGTCACATAAAATCATATCTATCTATATTATGAAAGTAGAAAGTAAAACTGTGGAGTATGGAGCTTAATTTGATCAGCCTTTCTTTTGTATATAGTTTTAAAAGATGTGTGTGTGTGTGTGTGTGTGTGTGTATGTAAGTGAGAGAGAGTGTGGGTGCCTATGGGAGGCCAGAGGCTTCAGATCCCTTGGAGCTGGAATAACAGGAAATTAAGAACCACCTGATGTAGGTGGTGAGAATCAAACTTAGAGCCTCTGTGTGTGCTCTTAACCACTGAGCTATCTCCCTAGCCTCCATCCTCAGTGTATTTTTTTTAAAACTCAAGCATAATGTTCATTTTGTTATTCTCACCTTTCCTGCATGTTCTCAGAACTGTTATTAGACTTCACGTTGCATGCAGAGACACAATGCTGGAAGGGTTTCTTCTTACTTGGATGCAGTATATGACTTGGGCCTGACCCATGCGATCTGCAGGTATCTAAGATGTATAAATTATTCATGGCGCAGATGGTATTCTGATTCTGTCCTGCATTCTCAGTGTTCTGTGCCTTTCCTGCCTGCACTCAATTACAAAGTACACAGTAGTTGTTAGGTACTGTTCTAATAGCCCTGGGCATTTCTTAATTACAAATACCTACCTTTGGTTCCAGCAGCTTTTCCCCCCAACTTAGCTTTCATTGCTTAAAATAAAAAATAAAAATAATTTTTTTCTGTGAGTGCAATCAAGGAAGAGAAAGGTGTGTGTGTGTGGGGGTCCTGTCTTTTGTCATAGGAAAATATTTTTGGGGGTTGGGAGGAATAATTGAAAATTCCCCAAGTTCAAATGGGAGGCTATGGATGATGGAGCCCATATTGTTTCTTCTTTTGTCTGTTGCTGTCAGTGGTCAAAACTCTGATTTTAAGAAGGTAAAATGACTTCCCAGACTATAGACTACATTCCTCAGCTTTATTAGAGCCAGGCTGTATGATGGCATTCTAACCAAAGGTACAAACAAATAGAACCTGCAAGGTCATGTTCTTGGGGTTTCTCTTGCTGCAACCAAACACCATAACCAAAAGCAAGTTGGAGGAAGGGTTTATTTGGCTTATACTACCATATCATTGCTGTTCATCTCCAAAGGAAGGGAGGACAGGAACTCAAACAGGACAGAAAACTGGAGGCAGGAGCTGATGCAGAGGTCATGGAGGGGTGCTGCTTACTGGCTTGCTCATCATGGCTTGCTCAGCCTGCTTTCTTATAGAACCCACGACCACCAGCCCAAGGATGGCACCACCCACAATGGGCTGGGCCCTCCTCCAGAGGAGCAGTTTGCTACCTTTTTCCATTACTTGCTGGCTAGAATGGGGACATAGTGATCATGAACTATGTGGATAATGTGTCACCTGGGAATGTCAGTTCCACAATTAGGAAGAACAGAGCAGCTCTAGACTACATATGTCTAGAGGAAAAATTGAGCTCCTTTCTTATAAGTTTTGCTGTTTTGATTCTTTGAGACAGCATCCAAAATTATATTTTGTGAAAAGTACAGGTAACTGAGCAGAAAATTATTTTTATTAAAAGACCAAGAAAATAACAAGAGAAGTCTCTGTATTTATTTGCATATGAATGTTGGCTTAAAGAAAAAGTGTCACTGGATTTAACTCAATACTTGGTTATAAAAGTGTTGATATGTGCTGTAGGTAACAGAGCTAGTAAAAACTGTTAATTCCCCTCCCAAATCCTTGCTCCTGTGAATTGACTTGTATAGCTACAGAGAGAGACCTAGTCTCCAATAAAATAGATTGGATGGAGACCTTGAACCTCAATTTCCAGGCACCTCCTGGTTCTTTTCAGGCTAACACATTAATTTTTTTGCAAGTTAATTCACATGAGCAGAAGAGAGGTAGTACTATAAGGTCCCTCTTTGAACTTAGAGTGCCATTCAAACAGTATGATCATAAGATGCTCAGAGCAAGGCTCCATTTGCTTTTGAAAAAGAAGGTAAGGAGATGATATTCTCAAGAAAAGACTGCCCAAAATGGTGATTCCCTGCCCATTGTCTCACTGCAACTCCTGTGTTTCCCACAAGAGACTTCACCCCATCCTAAGATAGAGATTTAAGACAGGAAAGTGTAAAGGTAACTTTTTATTATCCTGCTGTAATTGTTGTCTGGGAGGCTTACTGATGAATATGTTCGATCTTTCTTGTTCTTTCTGAACTCTGGCTGGCTGGTTCAACTTAGCTGTTCTGGCTCAACCTCTTCTCCAAGCTAACTGATTCAATCTGGCTTTTCTCTCTGACTCTGAATTGCTCTGCTTGGCCTCAAACTAATTCTAGCAATCCTTTCTACTCTTCTGGCTTATTCTTATTCTCTGGCTCATTCTACTTTACCTGTGTCTAGCTTGTTCTCTCTTCAGTCTGTCTCTGTAAAATTTTCTGCAACTTGTCTCTCTACAGCTGTCTTGGTAAACCTGCCTCCTTCTCCCTCTCTGCTGCTCTACTCTCCCTCTCAACTCTACTATACTGCTCTCCACAAACTCAACTATATTCCTGTACTATACCCCCTTCTTCCTGTACTGTCTGTCTCTCCCTTAAGTAGCTCCCCTTCCTCTCTCTTCCCCTGAGAGCTGGGCAGATCCTATTCTGTAAAATCTTCCTCTGATTCATCAATTTGTCTGGCACTTAATCAGACATCACTTTTGAACATGGGTGCTTCCTTCCGCAGACTAACTTTACCTTCATTGTTTGAGATTAAAGGTGTGTACTAAGGGCTGAGCCACACCACAACTAGAAACAAGGTCAAGTATCCTATAGCACGAAAGTCGCCTCTATTTTCTTTAGGGGGAGTCTTAACCCTATTTCCTCCCATTAAATTCAGCAGTGAGAATCTTAGATTCTGCTAACAGTTGGATATGGCACATGCCAAGAAGGGTCTTAATCAAAGCAGAATACCTTCAAATATCAAAGAAGGGTCTCAAACACTTCTGGAAACGTCTCAAAAGAATTTTAAAAGTCAGGCTAACACATATCAACAAGAGCCTCAAACATGTCAGAAAGAGCTTTAAAGAAGTCAGCTGGGTGTTGTGGCACATACCTGTAGTTCAGCACTCGGGAGGCTGAAGGAGACTGAAGCAGGAGGACTATGGGTTTGAAAACAACCTGGGCTCCATTAAGAGTTCCAGGCCAGCCTGGCATACCTGAGGAAATCCTGTCAAGAAAGAAAGAAATGAAAGGGAGGAAAAAAGAAGGCAGGAAGGAGGGAGAGGGGGAGCGAGGGAGGGAGAAAAAGAAAATATCATTAAGACATTTTTCTGTAATGGATTTTATTGATATATAATCTATATGCCGTACAAGTTATCACCTTAAGGAGCAAAGTTCTAGCAGTTGTGTAGTGCCTTGAATACATACATCACTACCACCTAAATCCAGGACTTTTATTATCACCCCAATACCTATCAGTCTCCCCTTTCACCCCTCCCTACTCCAGATAGTAGCAATGGCTAGTCTTTTTGTATTTATAGAATCACCTATCCTGTATGTTCTTTTTAAATAGAATCATCAAACTCATGACCTTTTTGTCTGAATCCCGTCTCTTAGTATAACATTTTCAGGATCTGCCAGGCTGTGCTATGTATCGATATTTCACTTCTTTTTTTTAAAAAAAAAAATACGGCCAAGGATTATTTCATCAGTGGATGTACTTTATTTGCTCATTTATTAATTGATAGACACTGGGGTTAGTTCTACTTTGGACTATCATGAATCATGTCAGCGCCCTGAGTGTTTCAGTATACATTTTTATGTGAACATGGGTTTCATTTCTCTAGGGTATACACTTAGGAGAGGAATTGTTGGACCATGTGATAAGAATTTTAATTACTTCATGAAGGGTCACAGATCAAACAAAACAAATCTCAATTATAATGGAAGGATTCAAATATATCAGGAAGTGTCCCAAACATGTCCTAAACACTCTCAAAATGAGAGAAAATGTCTTTGTTGCCTTGTTTTCGAGACAGGGTTTCTCTGTGTAGCCCTGGCTGTTCTGGAACTTACTCTGTAGACCAGGCTAGCCTTGAACTCACAGAGATCTGCCTACCTTTGCCTCATAAGTGCTGGGATTAAAGGCACATGCCACCACTGCCTGACAAGTGTCTTAATCACATTATAAATAACTCTTGAACTGATCTCTAATGGCCCAAGTGTATCAAAAATTCAAAATATATCAGTGAGAGCTGAAAAGGGCTAAAGAGAATGGCTTAAATATGTCACAAAAGGGTCTCAAACTTACAGGAAGAGTATCACATAATCAAAAAAAAGGTCACTGACCTGTTTTAAAAGGTCTCAAAAATAAATATCAGAAAGGGTCTTTGATAATTAGGAAAGGAAGCAATAAGTCTCAAAGAGTCACAAGAATATCAGGAGTCATTTTACTAAACAGGAAGAGCCTAATATAACAGGAGAAGACTGACTTAAGTTCACCAAGGCCTAAAACTGCAAAAGGAAGGAAGGGTCTTAACTCTGTCCAGCAGAGTTTAAAATAGATCTCTGAAGCTGAGTATGGTAGATCATGCTTATAATGAAGCACTTGGGAGGGAGATTGCATAGGAAGTTCAAATTCATTAGACTACATAAGGCCCAACAGTCTCAACCATGGCAACAGTGTCATAAACAGAGAACAATGCCTCAAGACTATCACAAGTCATCTCAAAGAAGCAACCTGGAAGACTTGCAAGTAGGTCAGTCAGGGTCTCCAATGAAGAGGAACAATCTTGCATAGCTTGAATTCCTGTTGTGAATATGTCACGAAGTCTCAAACTTGTCTCAAACAAATAAGTATAGGTCTCAAAAATTCCAGAAAGGGACTCAAGTGAAGTAGAGTCTCTGGCAAGTCAGAGAGGGTGTTGATTTCTCTCTAAAAGGGCCTTCAGTGTCATTAGGGAGAGTCACTTGGTATACCAGCATATGTCCTCAAACGCAGTGTGGGGGTGGTCTGAATTCTCTCATACCGTAGAAAAGGTTCTTAAGAGTGTAAGGAAAAGCTGTGAATTTGGCAGTAACAGATACAAATAAATGGGCAAATGTCTTAAGGATACTGGGAAAGGCCTCCCATGCGTTGCTAGAGACGTTATGAGGCTCCTCAACTGTTTCTACTGTGTTTGCAGCTGCCTGTGATGGCTCAGAAGCAATTGTTCTCTACTTGTGAGTGAGCCTTCCCGTCATGTTTTCTTCCCCTTCCCCGCCCCCGTTTTTATCCACCTGCCTCTGCCTCCCGAGTGCTGGGATTAAAGGTGTGCGCCATCACTGCCCCGCCACTGTCATGTTTTCTTGATAGTTTTGAGGCCTATCCCATCAAGAAGAGTGTAAAGTACGGGGGGTGGGGGGGACACTTCATTAATACATTAGAAGGGTCTCAGATATGTTAGGAGATGTCACAAAGATGACAGATGAAGACTCAGGAAATATCACTAGCAGAAAATATCCAAAGCAGAGTTTCCTCCGTTCCTTTCCGTTCCTTTCCTTTCCTTCCCTTCTTTCCTTCCTTCTTTCCTTCCCTTTTCTTTTTAAAAAGATTTACCTGATACAATCTAGAGTGTGTACATATCAGGAATGACTTCCAACTGGCAGGAAGAATCCCCAGTAAGTGAGGAAGTGTAACAACCACGTCAGAAAGTATTGCACACACCAAGAAACAGTCTCACCTGCATCAAAAATCATCTCAAGTAACTCCAAAAGGTCTCAAAGTCATCAGAAAGAGCAGAAAGTACGTAACCAAAGGCCTCAAGGAGAAAAAAACAGGCCTGCATGCCTATGGAAGGGTCTTAGCCTTTCAAGGAAAGGTTTTAAGTGAATTGTGAAGGATTTCCTACTAGCCTGGGAAGTTTCCTAGTATAAGAAGAGTCTCAAAGTTCTCAAGAACTTACAGAACAGATACAAAGACTCTTAATTACCCACGTATGCATTTCAGACAAGTCCAGAACATTATCTAAGTAGTCAAGATGAGACACATGTAAGTCAGTAAGCTTTTCCAAACTAGAGGATGAACCTCAAATCCCTGTGAGCAACTCTCAAACACATCTGGAAGGTTCTCAAGAAAGGCAGTCAGTCTCAAGCTTATTAAAAAGAGATCTCAGGCTGGAGAGATGGCTCAGTACTTAAGAGCACTGACTGCTCTTCCAGAGGTCCTGAGTTCAATTCCCAGAAACCACATGGTGGCTCACAACCATCTGTAATGAGATCTGATGCCCTCTTCTGGTGTGTCTGAAGACAGCTACAGTGTACTTGTCATATATATAAAATAAATAAATAAATAATCTTTAAAAAAAAAAAAAAGATCTCCTGAATGACAGAGTTCCAAAAGCCACATGAAGGGTCTCAAATATCCAGGTAAGGAAAAGGAATGATTGAAGGAGACAAATGCCTCCTAGATGTCATTATGGGCTGGAACAGTCAGGGGGTTTCTCAGAGACAGCAAGAAGACTCTCACAGACATATCAGGAAAGTCATGTCATAGCAAACATGTCAGAAAGTGTCTTTTACATAGAAGAATGCTTGAACAAATCCATAATGGTTTCACATGCATCAGAAAGCATCTCCAACAAGACAGGAGGTCTCTCCAACAGCTGAGTGTCTGGAATACTTCAGGAACGATAACAATATAACACCCAAGTCAATAAGGCTCTGCGGTGTCTCAAGAAGAGTCACAATCCCCAGAAAAGGTTTCAGAAACAACAGAGAAGGGCCTCAACGTCACCAAAAAGTCTCAAATACCTTAGGAAGTGCCTTAAAAAACAGGACAGGATAGTTCTGAAGCAGGATAGAAAGTGTTCTCAAGAAGGGAAGGGGAAGGGTCTGAACTATATGATCAATCTTCTCAAATCAGCTTGGAAGGATTTCAAAGTCATCAGAGGGACATGAAATTGATCAGTAAGGATCAATTACAGTCTCAAACACATCTGCAAGGGTCTTGAATATTTCACTATGAGGCTCACATGACTTTTGGGAATATCTCACACCAGTTGTAGTATCTGACTAAGAATCCTGACAATACATGTTAAAAAGAGTCTTAAGTATGTAAGGTTCTCAAATATTATAAAAAGAAGCCTGAAATATTCTAAGAAGGAGTTTTAAACATGTTGGGGAGTGTCTTGATAGTCTCAGAAACTATCAAAAGAAGAGAAATTTGAATTCTATCAACAATCTTTTCAAACAAGCCCAGGAGGGCCCAAAGTAATCAACAAGAACTTTAAAATATGTCACTGATTGCCTCAAGCAGACAGACACAAAGAGACCTCTAGCTAGGTCACAAGTCAGAAAATTATCTACTAGGCAAGTAAGAATGTCAAGCAAGTCATGAAGTTATGAAGGGTGTTGGTAAGTTTTAGAAGAGCAACCAAATGTCTCTAAGATATCAGGAACTATTTTATAGAAGTAATGAAGGTCCTAACATGTCATGAAGAACCTAAAATATGTCCTAGATATAATAGACCAGTTCCCAAAGAAGTCCAAGTGGATATTTGACCGGGAGAGTCATGGAAGATGGTGTTTAAAACTCTTTAGTATCATTCTAGAACATACAAGAAAAATTTCAAACACATCAGGAAACATCTCAAATCAGAAGGTTTTCAAAGCAGTTCAGGGCTATAATTTAGCTAGAGAGATGACTCAACAGTTAAGAGTACTTGATGTTCTTGCAGTTCAGTTCCCAGCACAGCCATCTGTAACTCCAGTTTCTGGGGATCCAATATCCTCAACTGGTCTTGGTGAGCACCAGGTACACACCATGTACATACATACATGCAGGCCAACACTCATTTACAGAAAATAAAAATCAATATTTTTTTTTTTTGAAAAAGAGTTGTAATTAAGTCAGGAAGGGTCTCAGAATGGAAGTGTCTTAGATCTAACAAAGAATGTCACCTTATCAAAAAGGGTCTCAAATGTGTCAGGAGTAACCTTAAAGATGCCCAACCAAGTAACAAAATGTCAGCAAGTGCTGTGTTCTGTGGAATGTCTTAAAGGCATCAGGAATCTCATCCAACAAGTCTGAAAGTTTCTCTGGGTGATTAAGATAAGCTCCAAACAAGTCAATGTGCATTTCTAACTGAGAGAAAGAGGCCCAGATACCTTCAAAAGAGTCTCAGGTATGCCAGGGGAAGCTTTCATATAAGTTGGGAAGGTCTCAAGCAACTCAGAAGAGTTGTCTAACATGTCATGAACAATCTCACCCAAGGCAGGAGAACTTGGGAAAATGTCGGGAATGGGCCACACCCACAGAGTCAAGGAAGCGCTCAGATCTGTCAGTAATTCTGAAGGGTCTCAAAAAGCAGCCAGGATGTCAAACATGCCTGACATTGTCTTGAATAATGGGAAAGGGCACAAATGTGTCATAAATGGGTTTATAAATGTCAGGGAGCATGTCACAATCATTAGGCTGAGCAGAAATACTAAAATAGGAAGAATCTCAAACACACAAGAGGAATCTATTATATACCAAAAAGACAGTCAACAATGTTGGAATGGTGTCACATAGTCATGGAAGGTGTCGGACAAGCCACAGAGTATCTCAGAGTCATCAGAAACAGGCCTAAGCAGTCAGGAAAGATCTCCAACATGTTGGCAAGTTCTCTAAGCATCACAGAGACTCTGGGTATGATAATAAACCAGTCAGGAAAAGTGTGAAAGTCATCTGTACAAGTCTCAGATGTGTAGAAAAGGGCTTACTACAGGAAGAGTCTTAGATCTATCTGAAAGGGTTTCAGACTCACAGGAAGAGATTAATTACACCAGTCACTATTTCTAACACCCTAAGGAGTGTCTCAGCCATGTGAGAAAGACATTCAACCAGTCAGAAATAGTGTCCTCTAGGCAAGGGATGATTTCAAACACAAAAGGAATGATCTAAAACTAATAAAGTTATCATTATCTCATGATGGGCCTTAAGTTGTTAGGAAGAGTTTCAGCAAGTCAAGAAAGTCTTAAATATTTTTTGGAGAAGTCATAACACAGCTCCAGTAGTCAATAAAATTTGCTAATATATCAGAAAGAGTCTTAGATAGCTACACCAGAAAATTCATCCAATAAATCAATCAGGGTTTCAAACTACTTAGGCCCTCAAAGATGTTGAAAGTTTTCTCAGTAAAGCTGTCACATGAGCTATTATAAAGGGTCTCAAACAGGTCAGGTCGAATCTAAAATATCAGGCATGGATTCAGACATGTCATAAATCATCTCAAAACAAATTAGGAGGTGTTTGAAGAGTCTCAAACAGATGGGCAGAGCCACAACACATCGGGGATGGTCTTATATATGTCAGGAAAGTTAACCAAGAATTCCAAAAAAGACTGTTGGTAGTTAGACTTTCATTGCTGTAACTAAATATCTAAGAGGAACAGCTTGAAGGGAGAAAGCTTACCTTGGCTCACAGTTTTAGTGGTTTCTGCCTATAGTCCTAGGTTCCATTGATTCTGGGCCCATGGTTTAGGTAGAATGTCACTGTGGTAGAAGCATTTACAGACAGGAAGCAGGACAGGATTTAGCCCCTAAAAACAAACCCCCTAGTGACCTACTTTCTTCAACCAAGCCCCATCTCTTAAAGTTTCCAAGACTTTTCAAATAGCGCCATTGGCTAGGAACCAACTCTTACATAGATAAGTCTTTTGGAGGGACATTTCATATCCAACTACAACAGATGTCTAATCAGAATGAGTTTCCAAGTTGTCAAGAATTTTACATATGTCTGGAAAGATCTCAAAGAAATAGAAAGATGCTCAGATACATCGAGAATCACTTCAGCCATGTTCAGAAGATCTCAGTAGTCCTACATTGAGTCTGAACTACATCAGGAAGAGTCTTCAACATATCTGGAAGGGTTGGTTCTACACAAGTCAGGAAGAGTCACAAATAGGTCTCGAAGAATCTCAAGAAGTGGGAAGTCCAAATAAGTCAGAAAATATCTCAACTGGATTGGGAACTGTTTTAGAAAGGTCAGAAAGAGGCTCTCCCATGAAAGACTTGAAGCAAGTTAGGAACAATCACTGATAAAGTAGGGAGAGTTACATATTCACTAGGAAGTTGACATAATTCACCAGCATCGAAAACAAACCTGAAATCTTCAAGCACATTGGCAAGCTGAGACAAAGGCAGTTCATCCTCTGTAATAGAGATCTAGAAATTAGGATGTCTACAGTGAATACCATGGTGGGGGTGAAAACAGCCTATCTCAAGACTCATGGCCCCATGCTCCAGGAATCACCCAGTTCCAAAGCTTTGAACCAGAGCTACATCTCTAAGTGCACACTCCCTGGATTCTATAGGCCTTCTTCTCATTTCTCCCCTTACATGTATTCATATATGTGTGTGCATGTATGCATGAGTGTGGGCTTGCATGCATGTAAACACCAAAACCTGTGAGTGTGTGTGTGTGCATGTGTGTGAGTTTGTAGATCAGAAGATAATTTACAGGAGTCGATTTTTCTCCCTTTTTCATGTGGATCTCAGTGATTGAACTCAGGAACTTGCTCTTGGCTGAAAGTGCCTCTACACACTGCACTATCTCATTGGCCCCAGGTGTAGCCCAGGCTGGCTGATGATGATCTCAAACAGATAGGGAGACCCTAAGATACATGCAGATCACTGTTTGAATTTATAATGATGAACCTCCTACCTCTGCCTCTTCAGCATGTCTCACAGGTATTGGCCACCACAACTAGCTTGGGCTTTTGTTTTTTCTCTTATAGTTCGTAACAGTGAAAGGCAAGACCAAAACTATAAATAAATTCAGACCTAGAGCTAGGCCCTATGGCCAGAGATGCTATTTCAAAGAAATCCTTTAGATGACTCTTTTATTACTATGCTGATCCCAGGCCTTTAGTTGTATGTTCAAATGTGTTCAGAATCTCAGAAAGAGCCAGAAATATATGGCCAATCCATCCCCCACCCACTCCTCATCGCCCCTCCTCCCACTCAGGAATTCATTTGGCTGCCTAATGAATAGAAACCCAGACTTCTCTGACACAGCTTCCCCGGTCATGGTCAAAGAGCCAGTGTGAGGTTTTGTTTTGTTTTGTTTTCTGCTGCATTCCCATCTCAGCTGGGCTCTTACCAACAGCAAAATGAACCCAAACTTAGAAGCACCTAAGTTTGTGTATGGGGGTTGTTTTTAAAGGTCTGCTTTTGATATAATTCCAAGGAATTCTACACAAAGAAAAACTGAGCAACACTGACTGGCACATTTTTTTTTCTTTAATAAAAAACCAACAAGCCATTCTATTGCATGGCAGTGAAGCCCAGGCAGGCTTGTGATTTGAAGATTACATCCACTGTCAATGGAAAAATAAATGGGTTTCTGAGTTGTCTTTATCAATCAGTTGTTTACTGTAAATGCTTTAATTAGATACTGCTCTAGTTTGTTGCTAACTTTGAGGGTGTTTCTTTTTTTCTTTTTTAAGCTCTTGGAAGTATTCCCTTCCCAAAATAGAGGTCTTTATGCTTTGAATAATGCACATTTTTTTAAAAAAGCTACTCTCTTGGACTGTGTTTTAGATAAGGCTAGAAAAGGTGAGAGTCAACATTGTTGGCTAAAGGGTGTGAGGAACTCTGTCGTGCCTTCAGTGTAAAGAATTTTAAAAAAACCCAAAACCTAAAAAGAACACATGACCAGCTCTTCAGGCCTCAAGAATTATTGCATCTGAGAGTGGCATTTACTTACAATTTGTCAAATTAATAACCACCATAATTAAAAATAGATGACCTAATTTGGTCTCCTAAATTATTTTTGAGAATCAAGGACTCATGCCAAGGAAGCTAGAGGCCTGAACCACTTGCTCTATTGATCCATTTCAGGAGGTGGGGCTCCCTGTCCCACCTCAGGCCTGGGCTTAGATGGCCGAGGAATAGAAAGCATGCCTAGGATCATCTTTCATAGGCCTATATTAAGAACTTTCCTGGTCTGTCTCTTTGAAATCCACATCTTTATCACAGAGAATACTGGGGAAACACTGACACTTAATGCATTGTGCTGAAGATGGTACCATGGTTTGGAACTGGTGAGACGGCTCCCAGTTCTGACACCAAG
>JADRCH010007552.1:136643-156128 GCA_019843965.1 Rhynchomys soricoides
ACACGCATGCACACATCACACACACAAACCTAGTAGGCCCTTATACAAATACACACACACATAAACAAAGGTACACATGTAAACAAACATACCATACACCCATATCCACATACAAAGACATACACATATAAACATACACATGTACCCAAACACATACATCATACTTACACATACACATATATACCCCCACACAAACAGACACATACAAACACATACCACACATCACACACACACATACCACACATCACACACACAAACCTATATATACCTTTGTACAAACACATACATACACATCAAACTCACACACACACACATTTACATGCAAACGCACACACATATAAACACATACACACATATCACACATACATCCATATATATCCATATACAAACACATAGACACATCAACATGCACATGCATGCATGTGTGTGCGCGCACACACACAATGGCACTTAGCTGCCAGATTATGCAAGAGCAAGAAGTTCTGCTTCATTTTTACCGAGTCTTATGTGGTGCCAGAGCAGCTGAAATAAACAATGTTAAAGGAAGAAAGGTTAATTTGGGTTCACAGTTCTGGCCTTTTGGCATGTGGCAAAGACATCAGCGCATCAGGGTGGGGAGCACATGGCAGAGGAGACTGGTTACTTCATGCTGTCCTGGGAAGAAAGAAGGAGACAAGAAGGGACCAGGGTTCAATATCCCTTAATGGACACATCTGCGGTGACCTCCTTCTACTTAGCCTCTGCTCTTAAAGCTTCCATAACCTTCAAATAGAGCCTCAGGGTGGGGACCAAGCACCTCTTAATAGGACATTCTAGGACTATAGAACCAGACAAAAAAAGTGTATGGATTTATATGTAAAAATATACTCAGGGCTCAATTCAATGTTTGAAAGAATCTTTAAAAACAAAAGACAAAGAAACAAACAGCAGGGATCTACCCCACATTGTACAAACAAACACACCACGGCAGGGATCCACCCCACATTGTACAAACACACCGTGGCAGGGATCCACCCCACATTGTACAAACACACCGTGGCAGGGATCCACCCCACATTGTACAAACACACCACGGCAGGGATCCACCCCACATTGTACAAACACAATAAGAATATATTTTTTACATTTTATTTAAAAGAATTTTATATAATATATTTTGATAATATTTTTCCCCTCTCCCAACTCCTCCCCACCTCCCTACCCACCCAACTTTATGTTCTTTCTTTCTCCTTCAAAAAGACAACAGACAAACACCAGGAAAAGCAACAAAAAACAAAAGGCAAAACAGACAAAAAATAGCTGGGAGGTGTTGCCACGCCTTTATTCTCAGCACTCAGGAGGCAGAGGCAGGGGGATCTCTATGAGTTTGAGTCCAGCCTGGTCTACAGAGGGAGTTCCAGGCCAGCCAGGGCTACACAGAGAAACCCTGTGTCAAACAGTCCATGGAGCCTGCTCTGGATTGTGGTTTATATACAATGACATTCCACTGGAATAATTTAATGCTAAAATATATTTTTAATTAAAAATTAATAATAGAAATAACTATACATTTAAGCATGAAAAGGGAAGTAAATCAGTGGTCTCCTTCTCTCCCTCTCTTTCTCTGTCCCTCTGTCCCTCTGTCTGAGACAGGGTTTCTCTGTGTAGCTGTCTCACCAGTTCCAAACCATGGTACCATCTTCAGCACAATGCATTAAGTGTCAGTGTTTCTCCAGTATTCTCTGTGATAAAGATGTGGATTTCAAAGAGACAGACCAGGAAAGTGCTTTTTTTTTTTTTTTTTTTTTTTTTTTTTGGTTTTTTCAAGACAGGGTTTCTCTGTATAGCCCTGGCTAGCCTGGAACTCACTCTGTAGACCAGGCTGGCCTCGAACTCAGAAATCTGCCTGCCTCTGCCTCCCAAGTGCTGGGATTACAGGCATGCACCACCACTGCCAGGCGAATTCTCTGGTTTTAATTGGCTTTCCATTATTTGGTCCTAATTCACTTCACTGATGTACGCCTAGCTAACAAGAGTCCATTTGAGCCTGTATAAACCCCCAGTACCATCTTCGTACCAGTTAACTCTTGTAAGCATTGGTAAGAGCCCAGATCTTCAGAGGAAGACTGCCGTAGGGACAAACACACTGCTCAAAACCCATCGTTCTTGCTTCTTGGGACCCTCCTTCCTGCTACCTCTACTCTTGGCATTTGTCTTGCTCTCCATCAAAACCTGTCCACGGAGTCTATGGGAACCCACCCTCAGTCATCACATCACTGAGAGCTCAGAGCCTTAATGCCTGCTCTAAACCTCCTTGCATTCAGCTTGTCAAGGGGCTTAGACCTCAACACTTACTGGGGAAGCTCTTTCTGTTGGCATCTTCCTGCCTCCTAGAGTTCAGAGCATCTATTCCCCCCCCCTTTGGATTGTCACTCCCAGGTGGCTAAAAGCCCTCCAGATTAGTTCAGCCTTTGCTGTCTGCCCATTTCATTCATGGAGGAACCTGAGACAAGAACCTGCATATGAACAGTCACTCGCTTCAGCGACTAAGGCCATATGACCAATTTTATTTCATATACATTCCCAGCTGCTTTTCAAACCTCCCCATCATGAGATTATCTTAAAACATATCCCAGACTTTATATTTTCACACCAAAAATATTTCAAGTATGCACTCACAAAAGATTTTTAAAAGCCCCCCCCAAACATTACCACTATCCCTACTAAAAAATATTGACATTAATCTATTAATATCGATGAACTCTGCTCAGTATCTAGAGCAGCAGTTCTCAACCTGTGGACTGAAACCCCTTTTGGGGGTCAAGAGACCCTTTCACGGGGCTGGAAAGATGGCTCAGGGGTTAAGAGCACTGACTGCTCTTTCAGAGGTCCTGAGTTCAATGCCCAGCAACCACATGGTGGCTCACAACCATCCGTAATGGGATCTGATGCCCTCTTCTGGTGTGTCAGCAACAGTGTGCTCATATACATAAAATAAATAAATAAATCTTTAAGAAAAAGAGAGAGAGACACCTTTCACAGAGGTTGAATATCACATACCCTGCACATCAGATATTTATAATTCTTAACAGTAGCAAAATTACAGTTCTGAAGTAGCAATGAAATAATGTTATGGTTGGGGGTCACCATGACATAAGGAACTGTATAAAGAGTTCCTTATACAGCAGCCTTAAGGAGGGTGAAAAGGACTAGGGTATTCTCTATTCTCCTGTGTATGTTTTTACATTTTGGTTTGTTTAAACTAGGAATCAGATACGCTCCCTTACAGTGCATGGTTAGTATGTCTCTTAAGCCTGTTTATAGGTTACCCCCTTTCTGACTAACATTCTTGCCATTTGTCTGTAAGGAAAAAAAGGAGAGCTTTTGACCTGGAAATTTTCCCACAGGCAGTTATTTGGCTGATAATCTCCATCTCTTGAATGTTATTTAACATGTCCCCCCCAAAAGTCTGTCTTTTCTGTGCATTTGTAATTAGACATGGAAGCTTGATCGGATTCAGATTTGATTTCATTAGCAAGAATGCTTCAGATCACGGCACACCAGGAGGCATGTACTGCCTGGCTACTCCATTTTTCATAATATTAACACTAAATATCAGATATAGGTATGGTTGGCTCTGCCTTTCATGTAATAGAAAGGAATGCCAAGATTCTGCATTTCATTTGGGCTTGCAAAATTGTGAGATTCTAATTCTGTTCTTTCTTGGATAAAGTATTTCTATAATAAAACAACTTTCTTTCATTAACTCTTTGGATACCTTGCAGCTTAGTTCATAGCATGAAGACAGAATAAGTGGCTGGTTTCTAATCCTTACTTATTTTCAAAAAGATGAGTTGGTTCCCAAGTGTAATCTACAGGGAACCAAGGACCTTTGACAAAAGTCATTTCAGCACATCTGATGTTTTGCAATCTATTACATTCATTACTCATTTTCATTTCCCATATTTTAACAATTTCATGGCATACAGCTAATCCATTTAAAGCTCAAGGCTCAATGTTTCTTAGAACAGTATCATAATCTAATTTTATAACATTTGATGTAAAAAAGAAACCATTAGCAATCATGCCCATGCCCTTTGATACCCCATAACCCTAGGAAATCACTGATCTATTCTCTGGCCCTATTGATTTATCTATTGTAGATACTTCACATAAATGGAAATACATAATACATAGCCTCTGTCTGGCTTCTTTCCCTCAGTATAACAACTTTAAGGCTTACTCATGCTGTAGTATGTGCTGGTCCTTCATTCCTTTTCAATGGCAAATAATATCTCATTATACTGATGAACGACACACTGGTTACCCATTCATCTGTTGCTGGACATTTGGTTTCTTAAACCCTTAACCTCTGGAACCTGTGACTATGACTTGATTTGGGAAAAGATCCTTTGCAGATTTTATTAAGTTAAGGATCTCAAGATGAGATCATCCTGGATCATCTCTATAGACCCTAAACTCAGTGACTAAGAAATATCACCATGAGAGGCATATAGAGGAGAATCAGAAGAGGGCTAGGGATGGATTCCATGGAGAGGTGGAAACAAAGATTGGACGGATGCCACCACAATAAGAACTGAAGAATAACGCTCTGAGCAGCTAGAAATCAGAAGCTATGAATGATGCTCCTCGAGGATGTTCAGCAGGAGCATAGCATAGCCCTGCTTCTATCTGGACTTCAGGTTTCTGAGCACCAGCACTGAGTGAATAAATGTCTGTTGTTTTAAGCCAAGTTCATGACTTGCTACAGCAGTCCCAGGAAGCTAATAAAGGGTTTGTTTCAGTTGCTTTTCATAGCTCTACCAAAATACCTGTGAAAAGAACTTAAAAGGAGGAATTCTTTATTTTAGCTCACAGCTTTGGAAGGTTCAGTCAGTGCTCAGTCGGCTTTGTAGCTTTGGGTCTGAGGCAAGGATAAACATCATGGTACCGGAGCATATGTGGGAAGAGGCTGTTCACCCCATAGAAGACAGGAAGCAGAAGGAACAGGAAGAGGCCCCTTTGAAGACATGCCCTTAGGTAACCATTTCCTCCAGCTAAGCCCCCCCTCCTAAAGTCTCCACCATCTCCAAAATTAGCACTACCAGCTGTAAATCTCTAGATCTTTCAGAATCTGACCACAGCCAGATTGTTTCTACCGTTTGGCTGTTAGGAATAATGTTGCAATGGGGTTTTGTATACAGGGTTTGGGATGGATGTGCATTTTCATTTCTCTTGGATGTGGAATTGTTGCATCATATGGTAACCTCTGACGTTTTGAGGAACTGCTAAAGTGTTGAATGGAACTCATGCTGCTTACAGTCCTATGGGTAATATATGAAGACTCTAAGTTCTCCACACACTCACAAACTCTTGTTATCTCTTATCTTGATTGTTGCCATCCTAGAGTATGGGAAGTGGTCTCTCCTAGTGGCTCGGATTTGTATTTCCTTAATGACTAATGGATTTGAGCCTTTTTTCATATTCTCACTGGCATGTGTACACGTTCTTTGGCCATAGGTCTAGATTCACAGCCCATTCTTACATTAGGGTTTCCTTTTATAAACCCAGCTTTAAAAGAGGCTTTATTTATTTGTTGAGAGGAGGCTGTGAGTGTGCCATAGTGCAGGTGTGGAGGTCTAAGAACATCTTGCAGGGAATTGTTCTTCTCCCTCCACCGTGCTGGTCGTGGGGACTGAACTTGAGTCATCAGGCTTCAGCAGCAAGCACCTTTACCCACTCACCCTTAGACTGTCTTTTGATGCTGAGTTATTAGAGATTTCATTTTTGGTTTTGTTTTTCCATATTCTGGATATACATCCTTTTTAATATCAGAATTTCTAATATTTTCTCCCCACTTTGAGTATCGTCTCTCTTTGTTGTACTGCTTGTTTTCCTTCTTGTCTGATCTTTCAGTGCTGTGGGTTGAACTCAGAGCTTTGTGCGTGCTAGGCAAGCATGAAACTACTATGGTAGTTAAACTCTTGTGCTTTAAATGCAATACTTAAGAATCCACTGTCTAACCATGAAACCACTTGTGTTTTCTTCTAATAGCTTTATAGATATAAGTCTAGCATTATGTGTGTGTGTGTGTGTGTGTGTGTGTGTGTATGTGTGATATTTTTGGTATGTTGTAAGGTACGGGTTCAGCTTCATTCTTTTGCAAATTGAATTTAATTCTGTGATGGACAGTGTTAACTCTCAACTTAATATGATCTAGAATAGAATTACCTGGAAGTTGGGTCTCTGGGTATGTTTGTGACAGATTATTTTAAATAAATTGATGTAGAAAGACCTGTTTTGATTGTAGGTGGGACTATTCCTTGGGCAGGAGATTCTACACTGTATAAAATGGAGAAAGTAAACAGATCAGTAAGCATGTATTCATTCCCTTCTGATTCCTGTTTGTGGATATGATATGAGTAGATGCTTCAAGATCCTTCTGCCTTGACTTCCCCACCATGATGCACTGGACCCTTGAGCTGTGAGTCAAAAATCAACCCTTTCTCCCCTAAGTTGGTCTCATAAAAGTGTTGTTATCACAACATCAAGAAGAGAAACTAAACCAAATTATTCCAAATATATTTGTTGTAACAATTCACCATTTAGGGGCTGGAGAGATGGCTCAGTGGTTAAGAGCATTGACTGCTCTTCCAGAGGTCATGCATTCAAATCCCAGCAACCACATGATGGCTCACACCCATCTGTAATTAAATCTGACACCCTCTTCTGCAGTGTCTGAAGACAGCTACAACGAGTGTGGCCAGAGTAAGTAGGCCTGAGCGAGCAAGGCAGACGCAAGAAGAAAAAGACTCCGAAGGCAGCTACATTGTACTTACATATAATAAATAAATTAATTAAAAAAAATTCACCATTTAACTGTTAAGCCATCTCCGCATACTTGGTAAAAATTATCTGATGAGCTCTTCTCCTTTTGGCTCCAAGAAAGCTAAGTGCAACTTTTTTGGTTGTCTCCAGTGTTCACCTGACACCAGCTGCCTCCACCATACTGCTCATGTCCAGCCAGCCCCAACAAGATCAAAGTTGTGTGCCAGATGCCCAGAGATGAGGTTAATATCACATCCACCTTTGCTCTCAAGATGGGTCCCCTGGGTCTGTCTCCAAAAAGGTGGTGATAATACTGCCAAGGCACCACAAGAGGCTTTTGGTGACGAGGCAACCCAGTTTCAGAGACCCCAGCACTTTGGAGATGGTAGCATCAATGGGACAACTGCCAAGGACAGCAGCCATGGAGAGGAGCAAGCCAGTGAGCATCACCCTCCATGGCCTCTGCATCAGTTCTTGCCTCCAGGTTCCTGCCTTGAATTCCTACCCTGGCTTCCCTGGATGATGAGCTACAAGTTGTAAGATGAAATAAATCTTTTCTTGTCCAGGTTGCTTCTGATCATGGTGTTTTATCATGACAATAGAAAACAAAGAAGGAAAAAAAAAACCAAGATTGGTGCTGTCTATCTGTTTTTTTTGTTTTTGTTTTGTTTTTAAAGAAAGGCTTTTCACTGAGTTAGGGCTAGTTGATTAGGTTAGGTTGGGGAGCCAGCAATCTCCAGGATTCACCTGCCTCCTCTCTGGTGCTGGGAATCACAAGCATGAGCTACCATGCCCAACTTTTTTTTAATGTGGGTGCTACAATCAAATTCAGGTCCTTGTGCTTATGTAGCAGCACTTTCTCAACTGGGACATCTCCCTGGCCTATCTGTGGTTTTCCTAAGGTTGGTGCATATGTACGTTTTCAATTTTCCACAAATATACTTCTTTAATGATCATGGGTCATGTGTCAGGAGTAGGTCCTCAGTATGGAACAGTAATCTAAGTCACAGTGAGTTAAGTCCTGATGGGGTTTACTATTGTCATTGTTGCTGGTGCAACAGTGTATAGCCATGTAGCCCAGGGTAGCCTTGAAGCCACCAGCCTTCTGCCTCAGCCTCCCCAGTGTCACCATGGCCACCTAAGCAAAAGCTTTCTTTATTAAGGTTTATTTTCATTTTTAATTGTGTGTGGGGGTGTGGAGGCATGGGGGTGCCAGGGAACGTGTATTGGTAGATAAGCTTATGTTGGCACAGGTGCCCAAGAAGTATCAGATCTCCCTAGAGCTGGAGTTACCGACTGTTGTGAGCCTTCCAACATGGATGCTGGAACTGAAGTTGGGTCTTCTGCAAGAGCAGCAAGCACTCTCAACCTCTGAGCCATCTCTCCATCTGGCTAAGCAATAGTATTTTGAGTACAGATTTTGTGTCCTTCTGGACTACCAGATGCCCTGGTCTCATTTTGTATTGTATAGTCCCTGTCTGAGAATGAGAATCTGCTTCTAGTTTAAGGTTTCTTTTCTTTTCTTTTCTTTTCTTTTCTTTTCTTTTCTTTTCTTTTCTTTTCTTTTCACCTCCTCCAGCACTATTCAGACCATTCCAGCCTTTCCCCATTGCCAGCCTCCATTTGTTTAATAGTTGGCTTCTGGTATAGAGTATACCACAGTGTCAGACCTGTTAACGTGACCTCATTGGGAACAACTCGGACGACTACAGGTTAGACTCTAGTTCCTTTCATCTTTAGTCTCACACTAAACATTTTTCTTTCTACCCCCTCCAGTGAAATTATTTTGCACATGTGTAGTGCTGTAAGATTCTTTAGTCACATTCTGTGCTCCGTCTTCCAATCCCCTAACCTATGATTTTAAAAGGAAGGGAAAAACCTTGCCTACCAAAATGCATAATGTCAGCCGGGCAGTGGTGGCGCACGCCTTTAATCCCAGCACTCTGGAGGCAGAGGCAGAGGCAGGTGAATCCCTGTGAGTTCGAGGCCAGCCTGGTCTACAGAGTGAGTTCCAGGACAGCCAGGGCTACACAGAGAAACCCTTTCTCGAAAAACAACAACAACAAAAAAAGCATAATGTCATATGTCCCCCAACATAGTGTCAAGCAGAAGAGTTTCACTACCATGAAGCTCCTCCGTGCTTCATTTACTCAAGGGTTCCTCTTGTCCAAATCCATGGCAACCACTGCTCTGTTTATTAGCTCTCATTTTGCCTTTTCTTAAATGCCAGAGAAAATGTCTTTCTGTACTGGTTACTTTCACTTAACAAAGGCATCTGGATCCTCAATTGGTATGGAGCATACCCAGAGGTCTGGTTAACTTTATAAGCAGGATATGGTGGCACATTTCTGAAATTTCAACACTTGGGAGCCAGAGGCAAGAAGATCTGAAATTCAAGGTTGTCCTTGGCTACAGGAAGTCAAAAGCCAAACTGAGCTATATGAAACTCTTGTCTCAAAAAAATTACAATCAAGCCATACAAGAATATGGATGAAGGCCAGACGTGGTAGCACACCCTTTTAATCCCAGCTACTCGGGAGGCTGAGGCAGGAGAATATCAAGTTAGAGGACAACCAAACAGTTTAGTGAGACCCAGTATCAGGATAAAGATTTAAAAGGAGCAGGGGCTGAAACTCGGGGGTAGTGCAGTAGTTTTGAGACTCATCCCCAGCCTAGGGAAAAGGAGAAAGTTGCAAAGAAGAGGAAAAGATGGTGCTCCAGATGCCTTTGTTAAGTGAAAGTAACCAGTACAGAAAGACATTTTCTCTGGCATTCAGGATAAGGCAAAATGAGAGCTAATAAGCCGAGCAGTGGTTGCCATGGATTTGGACAAGAAGAACCCTTGAGTAAATGAAGCTCTTCTGCTTGACATGATGCTGGGGGACATGCGACATTTCTAGCCCACTTCATTTTTTAAATAACTGAATAGTATTCCACTGTACAGATGTACCCGTTTGTTCACATTGTCATCTATTGAAATGCCTTTTGGTTGATTCCTGTTTAAGGCAACTATGAATAAATCTCCCTTAACCATTGATATGTGGGGTTTGTGTGAGAATAACTCAATAATAGTTGATTAAATACTTAGACATACAATTGCTATATTTCTCAATAAGACTATGTTTAGTTATGAAAAACCCGACAGTCTTCCAGATTGTTAAATCCTCTCCAGTAACGAGAAAGCAACTTCATCTTTGCCAGCAATTAGTATTGCCTGTTTCCTTTTCTTTTTCTTTTTAAATTTAGAACTCTAATACATGTGTGTTAGTACTCATTTGGTTCTAAATAAAATCTTTGGTAGTCCATAGCATTTCTTCTGCTCTGACATTTGCCATTGCCCTTTGGTAGTTTCACCCAGATCTTTCTGTATTATATATGTAACATGGTCCTCACCTTGGGTAGATTTCTTGCTGGAAAGAGCTGGTTTGCATCCTGGAACACAGCTCCAGGAGCACCGTGCATTGCCTGTGAGATGTGACCACATTTCTCTGTGATGAAATCTGGTCTTTGGAGCTAGTCCTTTCTCTCTACCGTGAACAGCAAAATACCAAAGGTACAGTTTCATTTCTGGTGGCAATTGGCCGGTATCAATTTGATGCTCTGGGAAATAAATTGTTCCAGGAAGGGAAGTATGACTCATCCACAGAACTTGTGATCCTTTCCCCATCCGTTACTGCCAGGAGCTTAACTCTGCCTTGATCCAAACTCCTGGTACAGTTTACTTTTCACCTGCCAACACATGGCTAGGTGTGTTCTTGGCTCTTGGGTGGCTTCTGCAGGTTCCTCAATGCCCTTAGCCTCTTCTGAGAGTGACTAGAAAAGAATTTTCTATAGACCTGTTCAGTAGCCATGAAAGTGTAGCATCATTAACTCACTGTTTTATATATACATTTGTCTTGCATGCTTTACTGATTTTTGATTTATAATAAGAATGTAGTTTAGAGCATGAGCTGTAGTAATCAACCAGACCTGCCAATAGGGCTCTCCTCCCTCTCTCCCCTCCCCGTTTATATATATATATATAATTTTTGGATATTTACTTTATTTACATTTCAAATGTTTTCCCCTTTGGAAACCCCCTATCCCATCCCTCCTCCCCTGCCTCTATTAATGTACTCCCCCACCCACCCACCCAATCCCATCTTCCCTCCCTAGCATTCCACTACACTGGGACATCAAATACCCTCAGGCCCAAGGGCCTCTCCTCCCCTGATGGTCAACAAGACCCTCCTCTGCACATTTGTGGCCAGCACCATGGGTCCCTCCATGTGTATTCTTTGGTTGGTGGTCCAGTCTCCAAGTCTGGCCAGTTGACACTGTTGTTCCCTCCATGGGGCTGCAAACCCCCTCAGCTCCTTCAGTCCCTTCTCCAACTCCCCCATCTAGGACACCATGCTCAGTCCAATGGTTGGCTTCAAGCATCCACCTCTGTATTTGTCAGACTCCGCCTGAGCCTCTCAGGAGGCATCTTATCATGCTTCCATCAGCAAGCACTTCCCAGCATCTACAATAATGTCTGGGTTTGGTGCCTGTATATGGGATGTATCCCCAGGTGGGGCAGTCTCTGGATGGCTTTTCCTTCAGTCTCTGCTCCATACTTTGTCTCCATATTTCCCCCTGTGAGTATTTTGTTCCCCTTCTAAGAAACACTGAAGCATCCGCACTTTGGTCTTCCTTCTCCTTAGGCTTCATATGGTCTGTGAATTGAATCTTGGGTATTCCGATCTTTTGGGCTAATAACTGCTTATCAGTGAGCACATACCGTGCTTGTTCTTTTGTGACTGAGTTACCTCACTCAGGATAATATTTTCAAGTTCCATCCATTTGCCTGTGAATTTCATAAAGACATTGTTTTTAATAGCTGAGTAGTATTCCATTGTGTAAATGTACCACATTTTCTGTATCCATTCCTCTGTCGAGGGACATCTGGGTTGTTTCCAGCTTCTGGCTATTATAAATATGGCTGCTATGAACATAGTGGAGCATGTGTCCTTATTACATGTTGGAGCATCTTCTGGGTATATGCCCGGGAGTGGAATAGCTGGGTCCTCAGGTAGTATTATGCTCATTTTTCTGAGGGTCTGCCAAACTGATTTCCAGAGAGGTTGTATCAACTTGCATTCCCACCAGCAATGGATGAGTGTTCCTCTTTCTCCACATCCTCGCCAACATCTGCTGTCATCTGAGTTTTTGATCTTAGCCATTCTGACTGCTGTGAGGTGGAATCTCAGGATTGTTTTGATTTGCATTTCCCTGATGACTAAGGATGTTGAACATTTCTTTAGGTACTTCTCAGTCCTTCGAATTTCCTCGGTTGAGAATTCTCTGTTTAGCTCTGTTCCCCATTTTTTAGTAGGGTTATTTGGTTCTCTGGAATCTAACTTCTTTTTCTTTTCTTTTTTTTTTTGTTTTGTTTTGTTTTTTGAGACAGGGTTTCTCTGTGTAGCCCTGGCTGTCCTGGAACTCACTCTGTAGACCAGGCTGGCCTCGAACTCAGAAATCCACCTGCCTCTGCCTCCCAAGTGCTGGGCTTAAAGGCATGTCCGGCAGAGTCTAACTTCTTGAGTTCTTTGTATATATTGGATATTAGCCCTCTATCGGATGTAGGATTGGTAAAGATCTTTTCCCAATCTGTAGGTGCCTATTTGTCCTATTTACAGTGTCTTTTGCCTTACAGAAGCTTTGCAATTTTGTAAGGTCCCATTTGTCGATTCTTGATCTTAGAGCACAAGCCATTGGTGTTCTGTTCAGGAACTTTCCCCCTGTGCCCATGTGTTCGAGACTTTCCCCCACTTTCTCTTCTATTAGATTCAGTGTATCTGGTTTTATGTGGAGGTCCTTGATCCACTTGGACTTGAGCTTTGTACCGGGAGATCATAATGGATCAATTTGCATTCTTCTACATGTAGACCTCCAGTTGAGCCAGCACCATTTGTTGAAGATGCTGTCTGGTCTCAAAGGCCAGAAGGTGTTGGATCCCTGGAGCTGAAGTTACAGGTAATTGTGAGCAGCCTGACATGTGTGCTGGACTCAGGTCCTCTGCAAGAGGGGTGTATGCTCTTAACTGCTGAGCCATCTCTCAATCCCTTAGTTTTGACTTTGATCTTGGTTTCAAGGCTGTGCAAGTGAGTTCTGGCTTCAGGAGATCATCATGGCTGTTTGTGTTTCTCTTTGACAGAAACACCTGTAGATTATTATCATTCAGATCTAAGTCTGTCATTTTCTTTGATCACTTAGGATAATTTTATTAAGAACTACTTCCCCAATCTGCTAGTGGCACAGTTTCTATAGGAAAATCAGGGTATATGCTTGATACTTTATATTTTGTTCATTTTCAAATAATCAATTTATTCTTATTTTATGTACATTGGTGTTTTGCTTGCATGTATATCTGTGTGAGGGTGTCAGAAACGCTGGAACTGGAGTTACAGGCAGGTGTGAACTGCCATGTGGGTGCTGGGAATTGGTCCTCTTGAAGAGCAACCAGTGCTCTTAACCACTGAACCATCTCTCCAGCCCCATTTTATCCATTTTTAAAGTGGTGATTTTGTCTCTTGATGTTCATGGTGTTCAATATTTAAATATTACCATGGATTTTAAAATAGAAGTATATTTCCTGAGTTTTACTTGTGTGTGTGTGTGTGTGTAAGTATGTGTGTGTATTTGAGACAAGATCTCACTGAATAGTCCTGGCTGCCCTGAAAATTGCTATGTAACCCAGGCTGTCCTCAAACACAGAGAGATCTGCCTGCCTCTGCCTCCCAAATGTTGGGATTAAAAATATGTGACATCATGCCCTGAAGCAGAAACTTAAGGGTTCTTTGGAAAGTTGGTTAGATGGTGTTTTGCTGGGGCAAACACATGAAGGAACATTTAGCTGAAGCAGACACAGGAGAGAGAATGTTCTACCAAAGCAAACACATGAAAGGACATGTGATGAAGGATTCTTTGCTAAGGACACATGTATTGGTCTCATTACATTGAGTAGTTGAGCTGCATTTATCAGGACTCCATAGAGAGAAATGCACCAAAAAAATTCTGGTGGTGTGCTGCAGTTTCTTGCCATTTCCTCGGACTCAAGCTGATTGGCAGAGTGATGTCAGCTGAGACAGATGCATGTGCTGAGGCAAGACCTGTGGGGGACACATGCTGTTTGAAGGAAGTATAAATAGGACTCGATGGATAGTGACAAGGCTGAGCTAGGCTTGCCTATAGAGCTAGCTGTGCAATGCTTGTTGGTCTGGAGTCTTTGCTGATCTTCACTTCTCTGAGAGAGGCACAGGCTGAGAACTTCTCCTGGCATTCTTCCTGATCCCTCTTGCTGACTTGAGGAGGCTGAGACCTGGCTGTCTCTGCTAAGTCATGTCACCACTGTTGCTATCCTGATTCTACCAAACTGAACTGCTGGTGTATCTGTGAAGTGTTTGCCAGTGGATCAAGCTGCTGCTGCTACCCTGTGAACTGAACTGCCAATTTCCAAACAACACAGACAGGAGTTGCTCCAAAGAACCATTTCTAAATGGGTCCACTTCCTCTGCATCCTTTCTTTTCCACTACCTCTGGTGGGTGGGGGCTAAAAGGGAGGTTAATGTGTTTAAGAACCATCATTAAAAATAAGGATTGAAAAATTTAAAGTTACAATTCCCAGCTTATTTTGTTTATTTTTTGCTTTAAAATTAACATATAAGGTACTCTGTTTCATTAGACTCTAATGGTTAGAGCATTTTCAAAGATAGTTTTTGTTGATCCCCTGGTTCTTCTCTCCTATCTCTCTCCCCCCTCCATGTATCCTTCTAACCCTAGTGCCCTTTTAACTACCTTCATGTCACATGGAATCTATTACCCGCCCTCCCTTCTTTAGCACCCCTTCCTCCCTACACGGTCCCCTTTAGTATAAACACATTACAAGCTAGGATCGGCACATGAGAGGAAACCTGCAAATTCTGTCTTTCTCTTTCCAAGTCTGGGACACCTTATTGATATAATAATTTCGAGATGCACCCATTTTCTTGAATCTTCATAATTAAATTGGCCGTTCCATCATTTATATGTACCTCAGTTTCACTATGTGTCCATCAACTGATAGGCATCTAGGCTGATTCTATTTCCTTGTTATTATGAATAGCACTTCAGTGAACATGGATGTGCTAGTGTCTCTGTGATAGGATATGGAGTCCTTCAGCTGTGTGTCCCTGGGATAGTAGAGTTGCTGTGATGGTTTGTATATGCTTGGCCCAGGGAGTAGCACTATTAAGAGGTGTGGCCTTGTTGGAGTATGTGTGTTAGTTACTGTGGGTGTGGGCTTTAATACCCTCACCCTAGCTGCCTGGAAGTCAGTCCTCCATTAGCAGCCTTCAGATGAAGATGTAGAACTCTCAGCTCCTCCTGCACCATGCCTGCCTGGATGCTGCCATGTTCCCCCCCCCCCCCGATGATAATGGACTGAACCTCTGAACCTGTAAGCCAGCCCCAATTCAATATTGTCCTTGGTAAGAGTTGCTTTGGTCATGGTGTCTGCTCACAGCAGTAACACCCTAACGAAGACAGTTGGGTCTTATGATAGTTCTGCATTTAGTTTTTTGAGGAACCTCCATACTGGTTTCCATAAAGGGAGCATTCATTTCCACCCCCCT
Source organism: Rhynchomys soricoides (assembly GCA_019843965.1). NCBI lineage: Eukaryota > Metazoa > Chordata > Mammalia > Rodentia > Muridae > Rhynchomys > Rhynchomys soricoides. The sequence goes on from JADRCH010007552.1 coordinate 152,084, forward strand.
TAGCAGTGAATATAGTTCCTCTTTTCCCACATTTGTTGCCATTTGATTTGTGGACAGCCATTCTCACTGGGGTGATGGAACCTAGAAGTCATTTTTATTTGTACCTCCTTGATGGCTAAAAATACCTTTAAAAGTCCTTATTGGTCATCTGAGTTTCTTCTTTTGAGAACTGGCCATTTCATTAGCACATTGATCAGCAGTGTGGGGGAGAGGGGGTGGTATTCAATTTTTGCAGTTTTTTAAAATATTAATTTTTTAAAAAAACATTTGCAGTAAGATTCTCTATGTAGGGCCAACTAGCCTTGAACTTCTGCCAATCCTCTTGCCTCCGCCTCCCAGGGCTGGGATTGAGGGAATGCGTGCATCACCATGCCCAGTTTTCATTGCATTGCAGTATGCATGAGAGCTGTTCCGTTCAAAAAGCTACTTTAAAAATAACTTTTATAAGTCTTTAAGTAACCCCTCATCTGGAGCCTTTTGAATGGAGTTCGAATTCCAGTCTCAGCCCTGCTTTCTAATCAGCACAAGCAAACAAGAGCCAGAGTGAGAAGAGAAACACCCCGCCGCTGTCTGCACTGTCAAAACTATGACTCATGCCTAGCTCTGAGTCTGTCTTGAGAGTCAGCAGGGAGACAGGATCTGTACTAGGGTTGACGCAGTTAATGAATGCAGTTTCAACATGGGCGACTTCACATCTGCACTGAGTAAGTATATCCTGTCCTGTATGATTTATTAAAATTCATCTGTGGATCTTGAGTGCATGAAGATATTTGAGTCTAAAGTGCTTTAACACTTTTGAAATTAGAAAACATGGACATGGCAATGCTTCCTTTTGAACTTTGGCTCAGACTCCAGCAGCTGAGCAGACAGCTGCAGGAACATTATACAACACATTTGCATGGATATGCTGCCCTGCTCTCTACCCAGTCCTCTCCTCTTGAGCCTGTTGACTTTGGGTTTTTATTTTCCCATCTTGCCTCTGGGTTTACTTGCTCAGTTGGACAAATAGAATCTACTTTACAAGTAGATATGGAAGCATCATAAGTTCCTTGTCTAAAGTCTACAGGAAAATTTGGTCACAAAGAAATCAAAGTTGACCTGTTGGTTGTAGCACATGCCTTAATCCCAACACTCTGGAGGCAGAGGCAGTCAGGTCTCTGAATTCGAAGCCAGCTTGATCTACAGAATGAGTTCCAGGACAGCCAGAGAGACAGTAAAACCCTGTCTTGAAAAAAGAAAAAAAATATATATATATATAGAGAGAGAGAGAGACAGACAGACAGACAGACAGAAAAAGAAAAATCAAAGAGCTGGGGAGATGGCTCAGTCAGAAAAGTGTTTGTCACACAACTATAAAGACCTGAGTTCAGCTGGGCAGTGGTGGTGCACGCCTTTAATCCCAGCACTCGGGAGGTAGAGGCAGGTGGATTTCTGAGTTCGAGGCCAGCCTGGTCTACAGAGTGAGTTCCAGGACAGCCAGGGCTACACAGAGAAACCCTGTCTCGACAAAAACCAACCAACCAAAACAAACAAACAAACAAACAAAAAAGATCTGAGTTCAATCCCCAGAACCTACATAAGAAGCAGATAAGCAAACCAGGCTTGTTAACACACTTGTAATCCCAGTGCTGGAGAGGAAGAGATAAGCAGATCCCTGGGGCTCACTTGTCAGCCAGCCTAGCCTAAGTGGCAAGCTCCAAGTCAATGAGTGACACTGTCTCAACAAACAAGGCCAATAGACGAGATGGCTCCTGAGGAATAACACCCAAGGTTGACCTCTGGCCTACATGCACACGCACAAGTATATGCACACATGTGCATGCCAGAGAGACAGACACAGAGACACAGAGAGAGACAGAGAGACAGAGAGTATATATATTTTAAGTGCAGTGCAGGAGCTGGAGAGACCAGCAGTTAAGAGCCCTGGCTGCTCTTCCAGAGGACCCATGTTTGTTTCACAGCACCCACAGGATGGCTAACTCTAGTTCCCGAGGATCTGACACCTTCTTCTGCCCTCCTCTGATACTGCACACACACAAAGCACAAACATGCATGAAGAAAAAACAACCATACAGATAAAATAAAGTTAAATAAAATCTCAGAAAAAGTGCGGTACAGCTAGATATGGTGGCACACACCTGTTAGCACAGCACACAGGAGACTGAGGCAGGAGGATCAGGGGTTCAAGGCTATCCTGGGCTAACTAATGAAACCCTGTCTTAAAAATTAAAGCCCAAAAGGAACATACCCAGATGCCCAAATATTGTCACATGAACATGTTCTGGGGACAAGGACAAGTAAAACAGTATTTCCAAACCTATTATTAACAATTACTTTATTTACTTGGTAAGACTTTCAGAAATACCATTTATATACCTACCCCTGTGCCCAGCATTTGGAGCACAGCTATGAAAGGTCCTCATGAAGCTGATGGTGTGAAGAACTGCTACGGGACTGAAATTTTACCCTACATGCAAGCTAAGACATTTACTTGACCCAGTTTCACTGTGGCCGGCAGAAGTCAACTGACTTGGGTCAAAGACAAAGAATTTTCTTGTTCACAGCAGAGCAAGCTGTTTGGGTGTGAGTATATTTACATGAGTTCTCCTTGTCCCCAAATCTGATGAGGGTGTCAGAGACAGGTGCAGGTAGGTGCTTGTGTGCATGCTGGGCTGCATTTCAGGAGAAAGGTACAGGCTTTAGGGAACTTGAAACTGATAGGTGATAAGCACTTTTGTCACTGGGTGGAGACACCATAACTATCTTCCAAGCCTAGTGGCTTTATGACATCCTTAAAAAGACTGTCCAGAACAAGTCAGTGCCAGTCTAGCTCAACCAACAGGTAACCAGGCCTTCACCAAGTTGAGCGGGACTGACTAGCCGGCCTCTAGTTGATCCCAGACTTGTGAGCAATAAAAGCTATTGTTTATTGCTGTGGTTTTGTGATTGATCAATGGTATTATTGTAGCAACAAACTACTGATACCATCATAGGAAATTTTTTGGTTCCAAAATTGAGTTTTTCCTTTATACCTAGCTACTCTTTGAAATGCGGATCTTATCAGATCATTTACTGTCAGAAAACCTCCAGCTGCAGACTGTAGTCCAGATGTGAAATGCAGTCCTTGGTGGTCTGGTCTGGTCCTCATTTTCTTTCCAAAATTGTATATATGTATGGTTTACCACAGGGTATTTTCTTTCAGCTGTTTTTTCAACTTTTCTGATCCCCTCTTTCCCTTCACACTCTACTCCCCTGCCCCATCCTGTTTCTTGCATGGGGTTTTCTCATAGACCATACCAAAAAATGCCTCTTTACTTAGAGAAAACTCAAATCTTTAGAATACGTTGTTCTTAAGACAGGGTCTCACGTAGCCCCAGGCTGCCTTTGAAATCATTATGTAGGTAAAGGTGGTCTTGAATTCCTGATAATACTGCCACCACCTCTCAAAGTCTGGGATTACAGGTGTGTACCACCACGCCTGGTTATATGTGGTGCTGAGAATGGAGCCTAGAGATTACTCCACGCTAAGCAAGTACTCTACCAAATGAGCTTTACCTCCAGCCCTGGGATAGAGCTTTTAAGGTTGAAAAAATTGATAAAGGGCATCTTAGCTCACCTCTAGCTCTGGGGTGTGTGCGTGTGTGTTCCAATGCCTCTGTCCTCTTCAAGCACTTACACTCATGTTGGTGAGCACACACACACACACACACACACACACACTGAGCCATCTCTCTAGGCTCTCATGCTGTTATTTATTATAACTGAACATGAAGATACTGTTTATTTGGAGGGAAAAATTGTTTTGTTTCGTTTTTCCAAGACGGGATTTCACTGTGTAGCCCTGGCTGGTGCTACCGTCTTCTCTTTTCACTTTTCCTTTCTCTATGAGGAGCAGGGAGAGTCTCTTTATCTAGCACAGGATGGCTTCAACTGTGTGGTCCTCCTGCAGCATCCCAAGTGCTGAGGTTATTGACGTGTGCCCACATACTTGTGTGCTGTTCTTTTACGTGTGTGTGTGTGTGTGTGTGTGTGTGTGTGTGTGTGT
>JADRCH010007552.1:163051-187043 GCA_019843965.1 Rhynchomys soricoides
TTGGATTCAGAACTGAGATGCTTGCACCTTATGGTGTCTTAACCTTGAACATTTTGTCTCCCTAGCTGGAGTCACAGAGATTGTTGTCAGGCATCTTCCTTAATTGTTCTCCACCTAGACTTTTGACAGGGCCTCTCACTGACCCTGTGACTCTCAGTTTTCACAAGACTGGCCAGCCAGTGAGTCTATCAAGATTGTCCCCCTCCCGCTGCAACATGGGTGGGTACATGAGATCCAAACTCAAGATTTTGTGCTTGCTTGGCAGGCACTTCACCTACTGAGCCAACTCTCCATCTCCGAAGCTCTGATCTTTCTAATCACATGTCATGGACTGTCAGCTATACTGGACTGCTCTTAACCCAGTAGCTGGGTCTGTGGCCCCACACCCCTGCAGCTGTGCCCACCTCCACAGCATCTGCTTCGTTCCAGAGGTGTCGGCTGCAGCTCAAGTGGTCATGCCTTCCAGCTTGCCCAGCTTACTACTGCCAACTTGATCATTCTCAGGTGGTTTTTTGAACTTAAAAAAAAAAAATCAATAGCTTGCTTCAGTATTTTCAAAATATTTTACTAGTAAGGTTGTATATTTAACTACACTGGAGCTAAGAAGAGACTAGGAAAAACATACTTAAAATTCAGAGACGTGGCAGATACTGACATTGGCCCATTCATAGTCCCTTGGCACTCACTTTCCAGCATAAGACCAATATTCTACTGCAACAACCTGTGGCCAGCAGTTTGCACACTTTCCCTCAGCTATGGCCAGCACAAGAAAGAAGGGGCATGCCAAGGAATGAAACTGGGATTCAGCTTAAGATAAATTCACTAGTTTCCTGCCTTCAGGCGTGCGTGTGCGTGCATGTGTGTGTGTGTGTGTGTATGTGTGTGTGTGTTAGATGGGTACACAGTGCCTCTTCCATAGTAGAGCCTCAACTGCCCACAGCTACAACATGTTCAGTAACTCATTCCACTTCTCTTCCTTATTTTGCTTGTATCGTTTGCCAGTATTTCCTGAGATTCCCTCTCTCCTTGTACATCAAATTAATTCTCATGTGCCGGTGGGTCAGACTAAGACAAGACATCTCACAGTCAAGGTGAAGGGTTTCATAATTTTTTTGAGAAATACTTTGAGCACTAACATGATAATACTTTTTGCTTGTGTGTTTGTTTGTTTGAGACAGGGTTTCTCTGCATAGCCCTGGCTGTCCTGGAACTTTATAATGTAAACCAGGCTGGCCTCAAACTCACAAAGATCCGCCTGCCTCTGCTTCCCAAGTGCTGGGATTAAAGGTGTGTGCCACCACTGCCAGGCTTCAATAATACATTTTCAATGCTATGATATGAGAAAAGCAAACAGCAAAGTTTCCCAGGAGCTGCACTCTCTACATGGGTCACATGGGTTCTGCTGGCTTTTGAGATATTAAAAGAGTTTATGAGATTTTTGTGGTCAAATCATTTTAGATCAAAGAATATTAAGCAAGTTTCTTCACCTCAGTACTCCTGTAGGAAACATAGGATTTTTCAAATTTTCAGATGTCTTCCCACGTTCAATTAATCTCATGATCCTCCTGCCTCAGCCTCCCAAGTACTGTGACTATAGGACTGTGCCATCATGCCTTGCTGGGATGTAAAATTTTATATGCAAAAACTAGTGGAATAATGAAGCAATCAGACCATAATCAGTCAGATGCACATGACTTATAATGCATTACATATACAACATACATAGATTCTCTATACCATTGGTTCTCAACCTTCCTAATGCTACAACCCTTTAATACACTTCCTCATATTGTGGTGATCCCCAATCTCTAACTTAGAGAACAAAAGTATTTCATTTCTACTTCATAACTGTGATTTTGCTAGTTATGAATCATAATATAAATATTTGATATGCAGGATATCTAATATGCCATCCCTGAAGGGATCTTGACCCACAGGTTGAAAACCACTGACTTTGCAGACACTGCTGTTCCCTGTTGCTGCTTGCTGCAGCCACCCACAGTCAACCCTACTGCGCACTTTGGGGCGATGACAAGCCCTTGGACCATGTCTCCTTCAAGCTATTTGCAAAGTTCCAAAGCACTTTTGTGCTCTGACAACTGGAAAGAAAGGGTTTGGATATAAGGTACCTCTTGCAGAATTATTCCAGGATTCATGTGCCAGTGTGGTGATGTCACACGCCATAATGGCACTGGTGGCAGGTCCATCTACAGGGAGAAATTTGAAGATTAGAACTTTATCCTGAAGCATACAGGTCCTGACATCTCCTTGTCCATGGCAGATGCTGGACCAGACATTAATGGTTCCCAGGTTTTTTTTTTTCTGCACTTCCAAGACTGGATTTCAAGCATGTAGTCTTTGGTGAAAGAAGGCATGAACATTGTGGAAGCCATGAAACATTTTGTGTCTAGGAACTGCAAGACCAGCAAGAAGATCACCATTGCCTACTATGCACAGCTAGACTTGGGGGCATCTTATCCACCAGACCATTCCTTCTGTAGCTCAGGAGAGCACCCCCACCCCATCTGCTCAAGTACCCTGTAATCTCTGCTCTCACTGAAGTTCTGTGGATTCCATATTTTCTTCGTTCCCCTCCAAAGCTAGCTGATTGCAGAGTTGAGTTTATGATTATGGATGAAAACTGAATAAGAAAAAAGAAAACTACTGATTTCTTTAAATCATAGTAAGTAAACTATGTAAGGAGATAAAGTCAATAACCACCCACCATTCAAGATGGAACTACAGACAATACTCTAGTAACCCACTGGAAGGTAGGAAAAATGAAACAGAAATGGAAAGCAGAGAATAAAGAGTAAATTTCAAAGTCAAGCATTTGTATATCATAATTATGTTAAATTTAATGCCCTGATGTACCAATTACAAGGCATAGATTAGCAGAAGGTAGTTAAAAATGGCCCAATGATATATTGTCTACAAGAAACACACTGCAGATAGGATAGTAGTTTGAAAGAGAAAACACAGACCAGTTATGTAATTCAAATATTAATAAAAGGAAAGTAGTAATAATATCAAATAGAGAGCAGAGAAAAGAAAATGCCAGTGATACAGTATTATTATATTACATAACAAAAGGTTATTACACCAAGAAGGTATCAATTTCTATGTGTATCTGCTACAAACCATGAAACTAAACATGTGAATCTAAAATTATAGGACTGAGGGCTAAAGAGACTGCTGGGTGGTTAAGAGTACTTCCTACTCTTGGAGAGAACCTGAGTTCAGTTCCCAGCACCTACATGGGGAGACCTGTAACTCCAGCTCTAGGGAATCTGCCCTTCTGCCCTCCAAGTGCACCCACCCACCCACCCACACACACACACACAATGAAAAATAAAACCTATAAGAAAATTATAGAAAGAGAATGGACAAATCGACAACACAGCCAGGATGCCATTGCTTTTCTTTCAGCAATTAATAAATAGCTAGGCAGAAGATGATACACACCCATCCACCAACTAGACAGAATCAACGTGAAAAAATCCAATCGACAGAATTTTTGGGTTGTTTTTTCCCAACTGCCCATGGAACATATACCAAGGCCCTAGGCCATAAGACAAACCTTAGCAAATTCCAAAGAAAGCATATGTTGTGTAGTCTCCGCCTTGTGATGTAATCAATAGCAGAAAGCCAATGGGAATATTTCCAAAGCTTTAGCAACTAAACTTACCACTTAAAAACAAAACAAAACAAAACAAACAAGGGCCAACAATCAGGAAATCTCAGGTGAATCTAAAAAGTATGCTTGGATTGAGTAAGGATAAAAGTCAAGATATCTGCTATCGAAATATAGGGCACATAGCAACACTGAGAAGAAAGTTAGAGCAACAGATGTTAACAGCAGAGAAGGGAAAAACTTTCTCATCTGTGATTTAATACCACCTCTAGAACCAAGAACAAAATCCAGTGTGAGAGGCAGGAATTAAAAAAGGAGAGGAGAGAGTTCAGTGAGGTGGAACCCAGGGAGAAAAAGAGAAAGAAACCAAACAAAAAGCTTATTCTTTGCAAAGGTCAATAAAATTTGGGGTGGTTACACAAACCCATACATGTGACAGTATGACAGAACTATACACATGGCTTTTGCCAGTGTCAACTTCCTGGTTTCTCAAACTACATAGTAACTATAGGGAATGTAAGCCTCAGGGTTCATGAGACCTGTCTGAATCACCTTTGCCCTGTCCTGTGGCTCCACTATCTCAAGGCAAATAGGAAGCTGGGTGTGTTGAGGCATCCCTGGAATCTCAGCAATTAGGAGGCTGAGTCAGGAGGTCCTTGATTTCAAGGCCAGCCTAAACTATGTTACATCTTATCTCAAAAAGAATGAATACATTAAATAATAATAATAAAAAACTTTAATTCAAGGAATTTGTGCAATGTTGTGTTTTCTAAAATTCCTGACAGGAAAACTACAGGGTGTTGAGAGAGTTTATAACAAATGTTCTTAATACTACAAGGTTCTGTGACTTTCCAAGAGCCTGGCTGTCTTTCTCTAAAGGTTGTCTAGTCTCTCAGGTTCTGTCTTAATGATGCCCAGGAGGAACAACCAGCTTCAGACAGAAGCTCTTGTTCCAGACATAATACTTTCTCAATATGGATAGAATCTTCTTCGGCTTTCTAAGTAGCTATCACACATGCTCTTGCATCCTTTCGAGAGAGAGAGTGTGTGTGTGTGTGTGTGTGTGTGTGTGTGTGTGTGTGTGTATAGAAAGGTTCTTGTTTTGTAACTCAAGATAGTCTGAAATTCACTGTGTAGCCCAGGCTGACATGGAACTGTTGACCCTCCTGTCTCAGCCTCCCTAAAGCTGGTATCACCAGTGTGTGCAATAATGCTACCTAGTCTTATAGTGAAATAAATGGGGGGGGGGAGGAGACAGGACTGTGGCTTGCATAGAATTCGCTGTGTAGCCCAAAGCTGGCCTCAACCTCACAGAGATGCACCTGCCTTTGTCTTCTGAGTACTGGATTTAAAGGTGTGCTCTACCATGCCCCCACCCAAAAGTAGTTTTCAAGCTAGTTGTCCATAAGATCATCTTCCATCTGGCAAGTCAGCTGTAGAAATGTCAATCTGTATGGCTTTCCGCCTTCATCCCAGCCACTCTTGTCCCAAATCTTCAGCAACCCTGGAGGTGAGGGATGTGGCACTAATTTCAAGAATTTCTAACTCAGCTGCAGGGGCTAAAGCTAGCAAATTGTCTCAGCGGGTGATGCCTTCACTGTCTATTTCAACTCTTTGGTTTTTTTTTTTTTTTTGAAAGAAAAGATTCTTGTTTTAGATGGTGCTCATGCCTTTGATACCAGCACTTGGGAGTCAGAGGCAGGCAGATCTCTGTGAGTTCCAGGACATCCTGGTCTACACAGTGAGTTCCAGGACAATCAGAGCTACACACAGAGAAACTCTGACTCTAACTCCCCCCACCCCCGACCCCCCAAAAATAATTGGTGCCAAGCTAGGTATGGTGGTATATAACTTTAATTTCAGCATCTAGGAGGCAGAAGCAGGCAGATCTTTGTGAATTTGAGGCCAACCTTGTCTAGAGAGTTCCAGACCTGCCAGGACTACATAATGAGACTCTATCTCAAAAAGAGGGGTGGTGGTGGTAAGGATCTTTAATCCTGGCATTTGAAAGCCACAAGGCATGTGGATTTCCATGTGTTTGAGGCCAGCCTGGCCTTCCTAGCAAGTTCCCCGAAAGTATATTATCTGAGTTTCTATTCTTGTTATTTAAATGTATGGTACATTATCAATAGCTATCTTTAGTGGGAGGCACAGATGAGTGGATCTTTGAGTTCAAGGCCAACTTGATCTACAGAGCAAGAGTTCCAGGACAACCAGGGCTACATAGAGAAACCCCGCCTCAAAAAAATCTAATAATAATATCAACAACAACAACTATCTTTAAAATATTTTATTTTTATTTGTAACTACGTGTATACATGTGTGTCTCAGTGTGGATTTGTGAATGCAGTGCTCAGAGGTCAGTTGTGAGCTACTTGTGGTGGACACTAGGAGCCAAGCTCAAGTCCTCTGCAAGAGCAGTACATGCTCTTAACCACTGAGCCATCTCTCCAGCCCCAGTAGTTTTGATTATTTGTAAATTTGATTTAGTTTTATAAAGTTTATCACGCACGACTCAATAAATCTGTGATGACAAAAAGGAACTAAAGCTTACTGGATGTACAGCTATCAATCGGTGTGGCAGAATTCAGCAATGTGTTCAAGATTTAGCTGTGAGGAACTTTAATGCTGTAAATGAGTCTGCCTTGTCACACTTTACCAGAACAACCGGCCAGAACTTTATGTAAATGTAACTAAGGAAAGGGGGTGTGTGGTCCTGGCTGGTACCGAAACCCAGGAACTTGTGAATACCACACACTGGTTACACCACTGAGCTACTTTCCTAGTCCCCCTATGCACATGCCCCTTTCACTTCTAATTTTTACTTTTTAAAAATTAGTTTTGTTTTGTCTTGTTTGTAGTTTATAACTTTTAATTTTGAAACAGTATCTTAACCCAGGCTGAATATGAACTAACAGCCCACGCAGGCCTTAAACTATCAAGCCTCAAGATCCTGAGTAGGTGGGATTACAGGTCTGTGCCACCAGGCCTGGCCCACAAATCATTTATTATTCTTTTCGAGACAGGGTTTCTCTGGGTAGCCCTGGCTGTCCTGGAACTCACTCTGTAGACCAGGCTGGCCTCGAACTCAGAAATCCGCCTGCCTCTGCCTCCCGAGTGCTGGGATCAAAGGCGTGCGCCACCACTGCCCGGCTTCTGGCCCACAAATCTTGATCACCTGCCCTCATACCCAAAGTAGAATTAAAAAATTGAACATATATAATAATGCAGAAGAGCCAGGACTCTTGGGGATGGTTAATGTAGTCTCTATGTGAATGTTAAAGCAGATAGGGGACAGGGGACGGTTCCCTGGATAACGTGCTTGCTGCATAAGCACCAGGACCTGCGTGTGGATCTCCAGCACCCGCATGAAAAGCTGGATGTCCTGGCACTTGCCAGTAATCCCAGAGCTGGGAAGTTGTAACTGGGAAGCTCTGTAATCGAAGAGCTGAGACTCACTGGCTAGCCAAGCCTAGTCCATCGGTGATCTCCAGGTTCCATGAATGATTCTGTCTCAGAAATAACAAAGTAGTGGCGCTGAAGAGATGGTTCAGCCATTATATGCATACTAGTCTTGCAGAAGACCCAAGTTTGGTTTGATGCCTTCCGGCCCCTGAAGACATCTGCACTATTGTGTATATACCCCCTCCACACACATTCATATACACAATTACATCCAACTATTACCAACCAAAGAGGACACAACTGGATGAGGCAAGAACATGGAAAGTCACACCTTATAAAGGAACTGACACACAGAGTTCCCATTAGTCCTTTGATGCACAGTCATTGTTATATTGGTAGGAAAAAAAATTAGAAGTCTCCAAATTAGGTACTTGTTGAACTTAAATGTATAACTTCTGTTCAAAGAATCTGCTGAGCACTTTATATCAGCCTACAATGAATTGCAGCATCCTGTTAGTAAAATGGAAAGGAAGAATGGCAGTGTTTCACAACTAACTCCAAGTTGTAGATTGAGGCTCTGCTTCATAACAAATAGCAAACCAATAAGAAACAAATTCATTAGTACCTGGGACGTAGAGGAAGAAGGATCCAGAGCTCCTGGCCAGCCTTGGGTACCTGAAACCCTGTCTCAAAAGGGCAGAGGAAGAGGAGAAAGATTTAGCTAAGCAAGACCAGTGCAAAGGACTGCTAACAAGCCTTAAGTGACTTGGTCTTGATTGCTTTGCCCAAGTACAGTGTAACTCAGTTTCAAGAGCCCAGCTTTAGGAATAGTTCATATCATAACCTGACCATAAAAATGTTATCAATTCATGAGCCAAGTTCTTATCATTACTTAGGCAATCAAATGGCTTTAGACCCCAAAAGACTAGTTGAGAAGACATAACCATTCAACTGGGAACACAACTCAATGGGATAGGTCGTGTAGCAAGCAGGAGGCCCTGGCTTCCATCCACAGCACCACACAAACAAAACACGGAAACCCCAAACTCTTCTAAGCCAGTATTGGACACTGGCAAAACTTTTATTGGCACTAAAGGGAACAAATGTTTGTAAATACTCATTATCCCCGCCCCCCCCCAATAGCCCAGTAAATGAAAATTATCTAAAGTCACAACTGACTGGCCTACTTAACACATTTTACTGAATCAAGGAAAACAGATGACGAAAAATGGACACTATGATTATTTATCAGGGAAAACCACAGTAAAGGCTCACAGTTCAGCCCAAGACCCCCACAGTAAGCAAAATGAAAAAGTTGGAACTTCAACTGGCAGTCAGTTGACAGATTATCCACTAAAACACCAACTGGGTAATATCTTCCTCACTACTGTGACAAAGATATGCAAAGCTTGTGTCTTTAAAGCTACGTTGTTTCAAATACTTGGCAGTCTACTATTTACCCATCTTCCTTCGGAGGAGTGAACCAGCCCCTTTTCTCATGCATCTGCACAACGGAGTCATAGGACTGTTGGGCTGTTTCTAAATTATATTGATTCTTATCTGCTCCAAAGCGTACCCTGGCTTTGCCTTTGACTAAGGTGGCATTGATCTGCATGATGACCGATTCTATGGAGTAGGCGCTGCTCCAGCCCTGTTTGGTGAGCAGTTCCATACACAACGCCCCTCCACCCAAGACATACCCTCCAGAGAGAATAGGCAACTCGACGCGAACAAATGGAGGATCAAACGGAAAGTTATCTTTGAAAGAGAAGTTAAGCAAAATATAGTCTATGCCTTCTTTTTCTTTCAAAAGTTGAAGGTCACCATACAAGGGACTATCAGGGTCAACCTTCCTCAGTTTAATATGCCAGTCATATAAGCTGTCGTTTATCAATTCCACGGAATAAGTGCCCGATTTGTAGCTCTGCGATCTGTATATCTCTCTGAGTTCTTTCATAAGTCTATTTGAAGCATGCACTGAGCCAGATACGGTACCATTCAAATGCTCTTGCCTTTGGCTCTTCTTGATATTCTCTAATATTGCCAAATGCTCTTTCTCGAGCCCTTCATCCTCTGACTTCTTCTCACTACTAGTCTCTTCTTCTTTCAGCTCATAATGATCCAAGTCTTCCAGCCCATCAGCTGCATCTTCTTCTTCATCTTCTGAAGGCACCTCTTCAATGGTCGCCTTCTGAGGGATGGGGACTGGCTGGTCCAGGATCTTCACACCCAGGTGCTCAGGCAGGTTATATAAGCGACAGAGTTCACAGATTAGCCACTTGAGCTGCTGACGAAGCGAACTGTTGGGCTTCGAATCTTCCAGGCGTTCCAGGATCGATGTGAGATCTGGATCGTCAGAGTCCACGAACCATATCGGTGGTGAAGATGGGTAGGACTCGGTGATGGTGCAGTGCAGGGTGAGCGGCGGCGGCGAGGGCGGGCTGCCCGCGGGCGCCGGCGGCACCAGGAACTGACACTGCAGCTCATCCAGCTGCCAGCTCACGATGCGCAGCCGCTCGTGGTCCTTGTTGAAGATGGACGCTAGGAACTCCAGCTCGGCCTTAAGCCCCGACGACATCCTTCCTTTCTGGTCCTCCGAGACGAGTGTGGAAGCGAAACGGCCCCGCGAGACGCCTGCTGGGCTGCCACCGCCCCTGGGGCCGCCGGGCCGGGCTCCTGCGGCTCCGCCTCTGCCCGCCTCCGCGACCCGCAGAGCGTGGCCGCCGCAGTCATAAGTCTAAGCACTGTGTCGCACAATGGCCTACAGGGCCTTTTCATCTTGCATAACGGAACCATTTGTTCTTTTTTTCTTCTTAAATTTTGTTTTGAAACATAGTCTCGAATAGCGGGGGCTGGTCTTGAACTCTGGGTAGCCAAAGATGGCCCTAAATGCCTGACCCTCTAGCCTGGGCCTCCCTCCTCACCCAGTGCAGTTATCACAGCGCCACCACACCTAGTTTATGGCCTACTGGGAATGGAAGCCAAAGCCATGTGCATTCTAGGCTTGCAATCAAGCCTGGGGCTTAAAATCAGCCCCAGGCTGATTTTAAAAGAAATTTGAACTTCTGATCTTTCTACCCTCACCTCCTGGGTGGTGGGATTTCAGGAATACACCACCACAGCTAGTTTGTGCTGTGCTAAAGGCTAAAGACAGAACTCAGGCTAGGCAAGCATTCTACCACCTGAGCTCCATCCCCAGTAGGTTGTTTTCTCGATTCATTTCAATAGTCATTTTAGTTACTTCCATATCATGCTTATCGTGAATACTGCTACAGTGAACATGGTTCGCTGCTTTCAGAGCTGAGAGATGGCTCAGCAAATAAGTATCACTCGATGCTCAAGCATGGGGAGTTCAACTCTTCACCACATGTATAAAAAGCTTGGCCTGGTGCTCAAGCATGGGGAGTTCAACTCTTCACCACATGTATAAAAAGCTTGGCCTGGCCTAACGCATGCCTGTAATCCCAGCGCTGTATGAGAGGCAGACTGGAAGGCTGTGCTGCCTTACCTTGCACATACAAAACACATACACACACTGAGTGGGGCAGAGAGGAGAGAGAGAGTGAGTGAGTGAGTGAATGAGTGACAGAGAGGGGAGAGAGAGAGAGAGAGAGAGCGCGCGTGCGCGGGTGAAAGAGCGAGAGCGCACTCCTGCTTTTCATTCTTTTGAATGATAAGCAGAAGCAGGCTGATGGAATCATAAGGTTTTATGTTGTACATTGATTTTTTTTAAGGAAACTTCACAGCTACTTCCAGCTCAGCAAAGGCACCAGTTTCTCCACATCTTTGTTATCACTGGCCATTGTTGTTTGCTTTTATTATTTACTTACTTACTTTTATCATGCCCCCCAGGAGGTGTGACAAGATACCTCTTGGTGGTTTTCATCTGCAGTTTGCTCATAGTTTAGTGAGGATGAGCAGTTTCACAAGAGTCTCAACACTTCCTGTCTTCTCATGAGAAATGCCTATCCAGTCCTTTGTCCATTTTTAAATCAGGTTTTGTTTTGCTTTGCTATTGGGTTGTTAATACTTTGTGATATTAACTTAAAATTTTTAATCTTTATTTTTCTTTTCTGTGTGTGGCTATTTTGCCCACATGTATTTTTGTGTGTGTATCAAGTGAGTACAGTACATGCAGAGGCCAGAAGAAACTGTCAAATCCCCTAGGATTGGGGTTACTGGAAGTTATGAACTGCCATGTGGATGCTGGGAATTGAACCCAGGTCCTCTGAACTGCTCAGCCATCTCTCCAGTCCAAAATAATAACCTTTTTTGTTCTGGAACTCACTCTGTAGACCAGGCTGGCCTCAAACTCAGAAATCCACCTGCCTCTGCCTCCCAAGTGCTGGGATTAAAGGTGTGCGCCACCACTGCCCGGCTCATTTTGTTTTTTGAGACAATGTTTCTCTGTATAGCCCTGGCTATCCTGGAACTCACTCTGTAGACCAGGCTGGCTTCGAACACAGAAAGATCTGCCTGCCTCTGCCTCCTGAGTGCTTGGATTAAAGGCGTGTGTCACCACTGTCCAACAAAGATATTAATATAAAATTATTACGTGTTTATTTTGGGGGAGGGTCATGTGGAGAGGTCAGAAAACAACTTGGTGGTATCCCTTATACTATGTGGGGGGCTTTGGGATCAAGCTCTGTCAGGCCTGGCAGCAAATGCTTTTGTCTACTGAGCTATCTTGCCAGTCTGGGATATTCTTTTAAATCAGCTGTAAAGGTTTTGGCTGTCCCGGAACTCACTCTGTAGACCAGGCTGGCCTCAAACTCAGAAATCCACCTGCCTCTGCCTCCCAAGTGCTGGGATTAAAGGCGTGCGCCACCACTGCCTGGCTCAGCTATAAAGTTTGAAGCATTTCCCCAAATTTTTCTGGCTGCTTTTTCATACTGTTGACTATTCTGACCATGAGTTTCTTAGTTTGATGCTATTTTCCATGTCTGGTTTTGGATTTGTTGTTTGTATTTTAGGATTTGTATGCGAGAAATCACTTTGCTACTATTGGTGTTGTAAAGCCCCCCCCCCAATCTTCTACAAGTGTTTACTATTTTAGAACTCCTGTTCATGCCTTTAACCTATTTTGAGTTGACATTTGTATATGATGTAAGAAAAATGTCAAATTTATTCTTTTTGCCTATTGTCCTAGCTACAGTCTCTAGGGCTGTGATAAAACACCATGACTAACCAGGACATCTGTGGATAGCCAGTTTCCCACCCAGCATTTGATGGAGTCATTATCTTTCCTTAATCGTGTAATTTTGGTCACCTTATCAAGGATCACTTGACCATAGATGCCCATGCATGTATTTATTTCTCTGTTCTTTCTGTTCCATTTGGCATATATGTCTCCATGCCAGTACCATACACTTCTGCTCACTGTAGCTTTGTAATAGATTTTGAAATGGGGAAATATGAAGTTCTTGTTCACTATTGTTTTTAATTTAGAGACCCTTTATCATCACATATTAATTTAATACTTTCCTCTCTATCTCTGGGGGAGAGCCACTTGGATCTTTGCAGGACCGTGTTGAAGTTGAGTTCTGCTTTGAGTAGTGTAGCTGGAGTCGCAAGATTAAGTCTGGCAGCCCATTCCTGCTGGAGCCTTCCCCTGTGATGTATTCCTGTCAGCCATGTTGTATAGCTTTCAGTGTAGAAATCTCTTCTCTTCTTTATCAACTTAATCCTTATGAAGGTTATTCTTTTTGATGCTGCTGTAAATGAGTAAGCTGCACTTTTTGCTGGTTTTCTGTTCTTTGCTTTGTGTGTGCGTGTGGTGTCTGCAAGTGTACCTATGTATTCACCTGTCAATGCACATCAGTGATGATATCCTTCTCTAGAAACTCTGTGGGTTTGGTTTGGTTTTGATTTGTTTCTTTTATTGAGACAGGGTTTCTCTGGGTAGCCCTGGCTGCCCTGGAACTCACTCTGGAGACCAGGCTGGCCTCAGACTCACAGAGATCTGTCTACCTCTGCCTCAGGGAACCTGGATCACACCATTTTTGCTAGACTTGCTGAGATCCAGGAAACTGGAGTACACCTGTGTCTGCAATGACCTCTCCCAGCACTGAAGTTACAGACCCTCACTAGTGTGCCCACCTTTTTACATGGTGCTGGGGATCGAAATATGGGGTGTTTTTTTTTTTTTTTTTTTTTGGTTTTCTGAGACATGGTTTCTCTGTGTAGCCCTGGTTATCCTGAAACTTGCTCTGTAGACCAGGCTGGCCTCAAATTCACAGAGCTCTACCTGCCTCTGCCTCCCAAGTGCTGGGATTAAAGGCGTGCGCCACCACTGCCTGTCAGGTCCTTATTTTTATACAGCATAGCACCCACATTACCAACTGAGCCATTTCCACAGCCCTGAAACTGTTTCCTTAATTTCCTGGGTTTTGTTGTTGTTGTTGTTGTTTTGTTGTTTTGTTGTTGTTGTTGTTGTTTTGGGGGGTTTTTTTGTTTTTTTTCCGATACAGGGTTTCTCTGTGTAGCCCTGGCTGTCCTGGAACTCACTCTGTAGACCAGGCTGGCCTCAAACTCAGAAATCCGCCTGCCTCTGCCTCCCAAGTGCTAGGATTAAAGGTGTGCGCCACCACTGCCTGGCTCCTTAATTTCCTTTTAAATATTGTTAATTGATATTGTATTGAAACATAACTGATTTTTCCTTCAACACACACACAACAATAACAACAGCACCCCCCCAACCAAGCAAGCAAGCAAACAAATAAGCAACCATTTTTCTGTGCAGTGCAGACTGACACCAAAGTCACAATCCTGCCTCAGTTTTCTGAATGTTGGGCTTGCAGGAGTGTGAGCATGTCATCTCTGAGTTTTTAATGTTCACTGTATTCATTCATTACTTCCAGCAATATATTTGCAAACTTGAGGGTTTTCTACGTCCAAGATCATATGATCTGTAGGCAGATGAGTTCAATTTTTCCTTTCTGATTAGAATAGCATTTCTTTCATTCTCTTGCTTAATCACTTTTACTGAGACTTTCAGTACTACGTGTAAGTGGTGAATGGTAACAGTGGGCGTCAGTGCCTCGCTTTTGATCCTCCAGGCTTTTAGCATTGTTGCTTGGCACACGTGGACTTTATGATGCGGGGTCCTTTTTTCTATTCCTGGTTTGTGTTCTTCTGAACGTTTAATTCTGCGAAATGATTTTCCCAACTGCTTAAGAGGATCGTGCAATTCTTGTTCTTTGTAGCTTTTGGACGGTGTATGGCACTGATCAATTTTCATATATGAAAAACCAGCCATTCTCTCATCCCACCAACAGAGCTCACTGGGTCATGACATAATCGTTTTAGTGTGCTGCCAAACTGTGGCATTAATAAGTTGTTGAGGCTAAGGAGTCCTTGCAGCTTGTCCAGATGACCCAGGTTTAGTTCCCAGCACCCACACTGTAGCTCACAACCAGCCGTCTGTAACTCCAATTCCAGGAAGATCAAACACCCTTTTCTGGCCTCTGCAGGCACAGGGCATGCATGTGCTGCACAGTCAAAACATTCACACACATAAAATAAAAATAAAATCACAGCACTTGGGAGGCAGAGGCAGGTGAATCTCTGTCATTCAGCCTGATCTATGAAGTGAGTACAGGACAGCCAGGGCTCTGTTGCACAGAGAAACCCTGTCTCAATAAATAAATAAATAAATAAATAAATAAATAAATAAATATATTTTTTTAAAAATCATTTTAAATGAGCATTGAGTTGTACCCCCGCCCCCTGTGTCATTCACAGCTTTGGTGTAAAGACAGTGCTCACTTCACAAAGTGAACTGAGAAGTAAGTAACCCTGCCTCTTCTGTGTACTGGAAAGACTGGCACTAATATTTAAATGTTTAGGAGAATTCACCAATGAAGCCATTGCTCCTGAAGTTTTCTCCTTCTCTTCTCCCCTCCTCCTTATCTTTATCCTCCTCTTACTGTTCTTCCTCCTTTCCTCTTCCCCTGCTTCCGCCCGCTTCCTCTTCCCCCTCCCCTTCCCGCTCATCTCCCTCCCTCTTTTCTCCTGCCCCTTTCCTCCTTCCTTCCTTTTCCTCCTCCTCCACTGTACTTCTCTAGGTGGAGCCCATGAGTTTGGACAAGCTACCACTGAGAATACACTACACACACACACACACACACACACACACACGCTTGCGCTTCTCTGTTCGAGTTTTGATTGCTCATTCAGCCTCGCTAAGAGTTATGGGACTGCTCAGGTGTTATATCTCTCTCACTCTAATCGAGTTGGTAGCTTATAACCCTCTAGGACTTTAGACATTTATTTTAGCTCATCCAGTTGCTGTGACATCTACATGTCGCCTATGACCATCTTTCACTTCTGTGGTATCAGTGGTCTTCTCTCCTCCTCCTCCTCCTCCTCCTCCTCCTCTTCTTCTGCTTCTTCTGCTTCTGCTTCTTTTTCTTCTTCTTGGTGTGACTAAAAGCTTGTCAATTTGCTAATCTTTTTAAGAAACACAGTTCTTAGTTTTATTGTTTTTAATTGTATATATTCACGTGTGTCTGTCTAAGGGTGTGTGCACACAAATGCAGATGCCTGCAGAGGCAAGAAAAAAATGTCAGATGTCCTGGTCCTGGAGTTGTAGGCATCTGTGAGCTGCCTGATGTGATGCTGGGAGCTGAACTCTGATCCTCTGGAAGAGCAGTATGTACTCTTTTTTAAAAAAGGATTTAATTTTTTTATTTTCAATTATGGATACCTGTGTATATGAGCAAGTAGTATGGATCGTGCAGAGGCCAGAGGCATCGAATTTCCTAGAACTGGAGTTACAGAGGCTTGTAAACCACTCCCCAAGGGTGCTGGGATCTGAACTCCACCCTCTTTCAAAAGCAGTATGCATTCTTAACTGCTGGACCATCTTCTGTCCCAGGGTACACTGTTAACCACTGAGCGCTTTCCAGCCCAGGTCTTATTGTTGTTATTTTAAACTGTCCTTTATTCTGTTTATTTCGGCTCTAGTATCATTTTGACTTTCTGTTTGGGAGCTTAGTTTTTATTCCTAGTGTGTTGTTTGAGACAGCATCTTTCCATGTAGTAGAAGCTAGCCTTGAATCTTACTACAGAAATGCTTCTGGACATTTGCCACCATACCCAGCTTTCCCTCGAGTCTCTTTAAATATTTTTAAATTACATTTATTTTATGTAATGGAGTATCTGTGACATACTAAATGTATGGAAGTCATAAGACAACCTTCGGCAGTTAGTTCTTATTACCAGATGAATCCCAAGGCCATCAGGTTTTGGTGGCAAGATTATTATGGTCCCATCTGGGTAGTTCCCTGGTTTCTTTGGCAGTAGAGTTAGATTGTTTGAGATCTTTCCTTTTTTATTTTAAAATAAATCTTTTTTAAAAAAAGATTTATTTTATGTATATGAGTACACTGTCAGTCACACCAGAAGAGGGCATCGGATCCCATTACAGATGGTTGTGAGCCACCATGTGGTTGCTGGGATTTGAACTCAGGACCTCTGGAAGAGTAGTCGTGCTCTTAACCACGAAACCATCTCTCCAGCCCTATGATCTTTCCTTTAAAAAAAACTTCTGTATTTTCAAATGTTTAGTTATATGTCTATGTGTGTGTGTGTGTGTGTGTGTGTGTGTGTGTAGTACACACCCACAAGTGCAGTACCCGAAGAAGCTAGAAGAGAGTGTTGGATCCCTTAGAGCTAGAGCTACAGTCAGCCGTGGGCTGCAAACACGGACACTGATAATCAAACTGGGATCTTTTGGAAGGGCAGGAAGCACTCTTAACTGCTGAGCTATATCTCTCCAATCCTGGCGTGGTGGTGCTGTTGGTGGGGTTTTCACTTTTTAATGTATGCCTACATTACGTATCACTGACTGGCTAAATCACTAAACATCCCCCTAGAACTACTTTTGCTGCATCCCATATATTTTGGTATATTACATTCCCTCTCCCTCTGCCCCTCCCTCCATCGGGGAAGGATTTCAGCCTTCTTCACTTAGTTGAACCTCTTTGGACACCCGTGAGCTGTCCTAGAGAATGTGTCTTGAGAAGCACGGGTGTCTCATTGCTGTGGAGCGGAGCAGTCTACTGTTACCCTGTTGGTAGCAATTTCCCCTTTTAAGTTACATGAATGTTATTTTCTTTTCTTTTTATTCCTTTGTATGCCATGTGCTCACGGAGTCCAGAAAAAAGACGCTATATCCCCTGCAGCTGGAATTACAGGCAGCTCACAGACATGGATGCTGGGAATCAAACTCAGGCCCTTTAGAGAGCCGTACATATTCGTAAGCCTTGAGCCATTTATCCAGCCTCGCTCCATGAGTCTGTGCGTTCTGTATATTTGGATACTTGATGCTGTCTGCATACATAACTAGGCTTGTTCTCTCTTCCCAGTGAACTGCCTCTTCTGTCTCATTGATAGTCTTTGTTCAGCCCAAGTATGGCTACCCTGCTTTCTCACCTACCCATTTGCTTCCAGCCTTTGTGCTTCCTTCTGGAGGAAGCCACGGGCTCTGGCTCTCCCCCCTCACCCTTCGCACCTGGTGTTTGTTCAGTTCTGTCCTTGCTCTAAGGCAGAGAACCAGGAAACTAGGCCCATAAAAAACAGAAAAGTTGAGCTCAGTTCCCCTTTACCTACAGATAGAGAGCCTGTCCCCTGGTCACAGGTTCCAGTACTCAGCTGCCCCCAGGCATCAGACCTGTCCAGACTCTGAGACTGACGCCACAGAAATCAGTCCCTCAGGCAGCCCCAAGGAACCCTGGTGTTGACCTCATGGCTGGGTCTGCTTATCTGCCTCCTCCCTATCCCCAGGACAGGCCTCAGAGCAGAGCTTTGTGGGCCTGTTTGCTATCTTAGAGGAGGTTTCCCACTGAGCCACTGCAGCTCTTTCTAGCTCTTTCCTTCCAAGTGACCCGCGGCATCTGAAGCATGCTCAGTCTTGTCAGCACTCTTGAGACAGGCAAGACAGAAGCCAGTCCCTCAGGTGGCCCCTGACCTCAGAAAGTCAGAATGTTTGCTATTTAATCCACTCTGGCCCTGTCTCTCCCTCTCCCTAGGGTGGGCCTGTGCTTAGGAGAAAGAGATGCCAGCACTTCCCAACGAAGCTCTTGTCCCACTCTCCTGGGATGTGGGAGCCACCTGGCTGGCTTCCGCATCCCCACAAAGGGAATTGGCCCACACATTGATGTGGACACTGTGTCCCTGTGGGAAGGCAAAATGGTCTCAGGCTTCTTAATCCACCATGTTGCTGACATCACTGTGACTCAGCACTTTAAGAAAAGGTTTTCATGTATTCTACAAAATAGTGGGTTTCATGGCGAGTGTCTGTTCTACTTTGTATCTGTTCCCTCTGTATCGTTTCTTGACCTCTTCAGCTCTCCCTCCCATCCTGCCTGTGGTCTACATACTTCCTGATTTTGTTTCATGTGTTGTTTTGTGATTTTAAATCTAGGATTCACCTGAGAGACAACACCGCAGTCCTTTTTCTAATTCCAGCTCCTCTTGCTTACTAATATGGTCTCTAGATGCGTCCATTTTTCTGCAAATGACATCATTTCATTCTTTAGGCTGAATAAAACTCCATTGTAGGAGCTGGTGGGTGGTTCCCTGGTTACAGACATTTGCTGCTCTTTCAGAGGATATGGGTTTGGTTCCCACCACCCATCCACAAGACAACTTGGAATTGTCTGTAACTCTAAGGTACCAACAGACCTTTTCTGGCCTCTGTACATACGTACATGGGGCAGAAAAAAACAAGTATGCACATATAATAAATAAGTCTTTGGAAGAAATTAAAAAAGACCTTTCTTGTGTTTTTCTTTACACATTTCATCTGTCAATAAGTACTAGGGTTGATCCCATGATTTGGCTATTGTGAATGACTTCACAAAGAGCAAGGGTGTGCAGAGATCTCTAGAGTAAGAGGCTTACATTGCTCTGAGTAGATTCCCAGAAGTGGCATAGCGAGATCATATATTAGTTCTGTCTTTACTAGTTTTTTTAGGTGCCTCTGTAATGATTTCTACAGTGGCTGCACTAGTGCACACCCTCCCCAGCAGTGGATCAGGGTTCTTCCCACCTCCTACCTTTGCCCCCACTCTTTCTTGTTTTACTTCTTGATGTTAGCTAGCCATGTCAACTGGGGTGAGATGGACTCCTAGTGTAGTTTTATTCCGAGTTTCACATTCTATTTATTTACATTTCAAATGTTTTCCCCTTTCCCGGTTTCCCCTCTGCAAACTCCCTATCCCATCCCCCTCCCCCTGCTTCTATGAGGTTGCTCCCCACCCACCTACCCACTCCAGCCTCACCCCCACCCACCCACTCCTGCTTCACCGCCCTAGCATTCCCCTACACTGGGGCATCAAGCCTTCACAGGACCAAGGGGCTCCGAGTTTCTTTTATTTCTTTACAGTTTAGGTTTTGGGTTGTTTGTTTTTTAAGCTAAGGTCTTGCTCTTCCAAGGCTATACTCTGAGGCTGGCCCTACCTACCTTGAAACTCTACCTCTTTTATCTCCCAGGCATTTCCTACTGATAAGCCTCTTTCCTCCTGACTATTAGCATCTAAAGGGTCCTGGAGAACCTAATCAGCACCCAGGCTGGGATCAAAGGCCTTGGCTTAGCCTCTTAGTCTTAATTTTAGGCCAATGTTGACCATGTGAGGAACACTCTCCGGAAAACATCCAAATGGTTTCTCACCAACGCATCCTCCACCACCACCAAGCTCCTTGTGGCAAATTGGAGACTGCCTAAGAGACCTCTTCCTCCATCTTTCTGCATTTGCCAGGCTTCGTTGTGCTAAGGTGGATATCGAAGAAAATATGTTTTTCTTCTCTTGATATCTGTAGCAAGACTCAGTGACATTGGAAAGAATGTAAAATGATACTGAGTTCAAGGCCAGCCTGGTTTACAGAGTGAGTTCCAGGAAAGCCAGGGCTACACAGAGAAACCTTGTCTCAAAAAAACAAAACAAAACAAAACAAACAAACAAAAAAAAAGCATGGCGACCTGGGTGCATCTCTAGCAGAGACATAAAAGCCAAATGTGGCGACATGGGTCTGTAATCTCTCTTCTGAGGCTCAGATGGAAAAATGAGCTATGCATCGACAAATGTGGCAGAGATGGGAAGATACTGGTCAGGTAGTGTAGCCAAATCAGTGAGCCCTGTGAGAGTGAGTTCAGTGAGAGACCCTGTCTCAAACAGTAATGTGGAGAACCATTGAGGAAGCTATCTATACTTGACCTCTGGCCTTCATACACATGTACCACATGTGCTCATGTTCCTACACACACACACACACACACACACACACACACACACACACACACCACTGTGGTGGCATGAATAACAATGGCCCCATAAGCTCATAGTTTGACTATACTAGTTGATGGAACTAATTGGAAATGATTAGGAGGTATGATCTTGCTGGAGGAGGTATGTTACTGGGAGTAGGTTCTGAGATTTCGAAAGTCCGTGTCTAGCTGAGAGTGGTGGCGCACACCTTTAATCCCGGCACTCAGGAGGCAAAGGCAGGTGGATCTCTGAGTTCCATGTTAGCCTGATCTATGTAGTGAGTTCCAGGACAGCCAGGGCTATGTGGCAAGATCCTTTCTCAAAACAGCAACAGCAAAGCAAAACACAAAACAAAACAAAACAAAACTCCATGCCATCTCAGTTAGCTCTCTCTGCTTCATGTGTGTAACAACCCCAGTGCCACGACAGCCTGCCTGCTGCCATGCTACCTACCATGATGGTCATGGACTGTAACTCTCTGAAACTATAAGTAATTAAGTGTTGCCTTGATCGTGGTGTCTGATCACAGCAATAAAAAAGTAACTAAGAGACACAAACAAAGTCTAGGATGGGCTCTGAATTTTTTCCCTTAGTATCAACTAGCTGTAGTGTGTGTGTGTGTGTGTGTGTGTGTGTGTGTGTGTGTGTGTGTGTGTTGGAGATGAAACAGGCCCTGCACGGGATAAGCTCAGTCGCTGAGCTACATTCGAAGCTTCTCATTAGCTAATGTTCAAAAATGGACTCTGAGGGGCTGGGGGAGATGGCTCAGCAGTTAAGACCGGAGTTCTGATCCCAGTACCTACCTAGCAGCTCACAAGCAATGTAATTCCATTTTCAGAGGATCTGACGCCCTCTTCTGGCCTCTACAGACACTGCATGCATGCAGTTCACTTACAGGCATGCACATAGATTAAAAAGAAAAGAAGGAAACTGTAGTTTTTTTAATGGACTGAGGGAGACTAGGCAGAGAGCCATGTCCTTGGATGGCAAAGAAAAACAATATCACATTAGTTTGCAAGGCTTGACTGGGAAGTCTTTAATTGGATGAAGAGGGATTAGAGTTATTCTTCGAACTGCCACCATCTGGAGGTAACACCAGAATGTTCATTACCACAGGGCCCTGTTAACATAAGTACCTGAGCTTCTGAGGCCTGTGTGTGTGTGATAGGCTCACCAGAGGGAAACCCAACTCCCAACTGCACCTGCCCATGAATGCTGAACCTTATTGTTCTGAAGTGGCACTTTAGGCATTGGTTCTGAGAATTGAAAATATGTCTTATCCCGAGAATGACTTGTAACCGTCTGATCTAACTCATGCCAGAGTCTCAGTGAGGCTCAAAATGGCTTCATTGGCAATGCCGCCCCAGAAGCAATGATATTACAGAAGGACCTTTATTTGCGGCTTGTCTAATGATCCTCCATCTGTCTCCAGATCTGTGGCTCTCACTACCTTACTGTTCCTCCTTGTGTTGTTGAAAGACATTCTACAGTAGTGTCTCCGCAGTAATGGATGACAGCCCGATAGGAGATAATAGCCAGCCTAAACTCTACCCCCAAACAGTGGGTATCCTTGCCTTTATTTTGCTCTCCTTAACCCTTGCCAGCACAATTGCAAATTTCACGAGTCACATATTTGTTTTTGCCTTGCTGTGGATCAAATCTAAGGCCTTTAGCCAGAATCCTACCACTGAGCTACATCCCTAGCCTCATGATCTACTTAAAAGCGAGCTACATATTACCAAATGTTTGAGTGATTTGCAATTTTCTTTTAGCATTTTACTTAAAACCTTACCAGGATCAGGTGACAAGATGTCTCAGCAAATAAAAAGCTTGCTGCCAATCCCAATGTCCTGAGTTCAATCCCCAGAATCCAGGTAAAGGTGGAAGGAGAGAACTGATTCTTGCAATTTTGTCCACTGGCCTGTATACATATGCTGTGGTATGTGCGTGCCCAGACACTCAAAACCAAACCGAATCAACCCCCCTAAATACAAAACTCAGCATAAGAAACTAAAATAAAAACTCCCAGGTATGGTGGTGTACACCTGCAATCCAAGTACTCAGAAAAGGAGTCAGGAAGATCAGGAGTTCAGGAAGACTCTTGGCTTCTGTGAGGCTACTCTGGGCTACTTGAGATCTTGTCACAAAAAGGAAGCCCAAACCAACCAACCAACCAACCAACCAACCAACCAACCAAAACAAAAAAACCTAATGATCACGGAGTAAAATGGAGTCTTTGTTGTAAAGTCACACAACTGGTATATTTACTACCAGTGCTTATAGCACCACATCTACCCATGACCAACACCACTGACATGTTCCTGTCACTGAAGTTTTAAGACTGTCATAGAAGAAGAATCACACAAGGGTTTCCCTTCCAAGACTGCCTTCTTGCCCCCGGTGTAATGATTTTGAGGTTCACATTTGAGTAAAACTCTACCCTTGTAGGCCAGTGATGCTCTCCACTGACCTTTCCTCTCCTCCTCTCTTAGGCAATTTAAAAAAAAAAAATGTCAAAAGCGTTCCTTAGCCTGTGGGCCCTTCCGGAGCAGATTCTGGGTCTGATTTGGCTTGCCCTCTTAAGATGGCTCTTGCTCTGGGGTAAACACCTGAAGGTGGAATTATTAAGACATCTGCTTAAGTCAGGCAGCTGGTGCCTGGCATTGTGTCCCTCCCAGCAGTGCCTGAAGGCTCCAGCAATCTGCGGCTGAAAGCATCTGGTCTTGCCAGCATCCCAAAGCAATTCCAATGGGTGTGGTTTATCATCCACTTTTCCATTACCTCATGCGGGTGAGCGCCTTCACTTCAGCAGGTATGCTGCCTATGTATCTTCTGGGGTGGAGGTCCAGGTCTCTCTTCTAATTATTGTTTTTCATTTTTCACTGTAGAGTTTCAGGCATTCCTTCCATGTTCTAGATAGGAATCCTTTATCAGATAAGGGCTTTACAAATACCTTCCCCTGGTTAAAACTTGCCCCTTTAGCTTCTCCACAGGCTCTTTCATTGAGAAAAGTAGATTTTCACAAAGTGAAATTTGTATTTCTCCTTTCATGGGTTGTTTCTATAGCTCTGAGTTTGAAACATTTCTCCTACCCCCTTTCTCCCTTATAAAAGCCCCGTATTTCTGTTTTACAGCTAAGTCTGTTCCCTTCTGAGCTGATTTCTATGTGAGATGAGAAGTTCAAGCTGCCCCCTCTTTCCTCGGATTTCCAAAGGCTCCAGCTTCTTGTTGAAAAGGCAATTTTTCCTCAACCAAATTGCTTTCACACCTTTGTAAAAAAAAAAAAAAATCAGTTGTCCACATTTCCACTGCTCCGTTTCTGGCTTCTCTATTTTGTTCCATTGGTTTCTGTGGCTATTGGTCTATGCAGCTACCTCTGCGAAATACGGAGCAAGTTCCATGATTTTAACTCCATAGGAAACCTTGTGTGCTTGTGTGTGTGTAGTGTATGCGTGTATATGTGTTTGTGTATGCACATGTGGTTCATGTGTGTGTGGTGCCTGTATGTGTGTGTATTGTGTGTGGTGTGGTATGTATTTATGTATGTATGTGTAGTGTGTGTGTGTGGTGTGTATGTGTGTGTGTATGTATGTGTGGTGTGGTGTGTGCGTGGTGTATGTATGTGTGTGTGTGTGTGTATGTGTGGTGTGGTGTGTGCGTGGTGTATGTATGTGTGTGTGTG
>JADRCH010007552.1:187053-245316 GCA_019843965.1 Rhynchomys soricoides
GTGTATGTATGTGTGTGTGTGTGTATGTATGTGTGGTGTGGTGTGTGTGTGGTGTATGTGTGTGTGTATGTATGTATGGTGTATATGTATGTAAGTATGTGTAGGTATGTATGTGTGCTGTGTATGTGTGTGTGTGTGTGTGCGCGCGCGTGTGTGTGTATAGACCAGAGGCCGACATGCAGTGTCACTCTCAGTCACCATCCCTCACAATTTTGGGGGCAGGGTTTCTCACTGAACATGGCCTTCACCGATTTGGTTAGGCCAGCTACTCAGCAGCTTCCAGAGACATGTTTGGGATGACAGACACGTGTTGCAGTAGCAACTGGCTCCTTAGGTGATGGCAGGCTTTGAACTCAGATCTTTGTGCTTGCAAGCAGCTTACTGACTGAACTATTTCTCCAGCCCCTGGTAAATCTTAGAAATGGGAACTGGAGATGCCTCAGACTTTGTTGTTCTTTAAATTGGTTCACTTACAATAGTGACTGCCTTTCCAGTTTAAAATTAACTTGTGTACAAAACAATTCTGACACGTTTTTGACATCTACAGATCATTTGGAGGCAGCTGTCCCATTTCTATGTTGACCCTTCCAATTTCCGTTTCCATTTCTTTACCTGTTTGTCCTGTCCACTCAGTTTTTAAATAGCTTTAGTGTCTAGAACCCATAAATGTGCTATTAGATTTTTATCTAGCGATTTCATTTTTAGAGCTATGCGGATAGACTTTTTTAAAGGTTTTGGCTTTTTTTTTGGAAACATGGTGGTGCACACCTTTAACCTCAGCACTCCAGAGGTTGAGGTGGCTAGAGCTCTATGAGTTCAAGGTCAGTCTGGTGTACAGAGCGAGTTTCAGGACGGCCACAGCTATATAATGAGACCCTGTCTCAGAAAAGTACAAGAAAAGAAGAAAAGTCAAATTGCAATTATATAAGAAGTCACCTTGCAAACCATTAGACATGCTGTGGGTGGCCTTGATTGTGTATCTTGTGGGCTTTCTGAATTCCCTTTTTCAAGTACTCTATCATATGTTGTTTTATTTTACATAAATGGGTATTTTTTCTGCATGGAAGGATAGAACTGACTCTATAAAGTTATTCCCTGACTGCCCCACCCCACATATTACATGACACCTATGCAAACATACACACACACACACACACACATCATACACACAGAAACACACATGGTAATACTAAATTTACCCATTCCAGGTAAAATTGCCGTGCACCGGCTGAATTCAGTACAAGTCCCCTTAGAAACACTGAACTTTAGGGATTAAGAAATAATTCTACTTGAATCATTGTGAGCAAGTCAAATCACTTATAAACAGGGGGGGAAAAAAACAATTTTCTGGCTTCCAGTCTCTCTCCTTACCAGCATGCAACATTCAAAGATGGAGGAGCCATGCCTGTGGAACCTTCAGAGGCACAGGCAAGTGCCTCATAGTTCCATAAAGCCTTCATTGAAGACACAAGTGTATGGGAAAAAAAGGTCAGTGGGGGAAAGCTTTTGTCTGTCATGTAAGCCTGATGATCTGAGTTCGAATCCCTGGAACCCAAGTAAAGGCCAGGTGTGAGGACTGGTCAGCACTCTCACAGCAAGACAGGAGTAGAGGCAGGAGAATCGCTGCCCTCTCCGCCAGAGATTCATGGAACAGCTAGCCTAGAGGGTGCAGGGCAGCACCAATATGAGAGAAACGGTACCTCAAACATAGGGTAAGGCAAGAACTCATACCCAAGGTGGACCTCTGACTGCCACAGAAGCACTGTGGCACATGTGTGACCTAACACACAGTACATGCACATTCATACACACAAATGAATTGATTGATCGTATCAAAAATGACTAGGACCTGGGCTGGGGAGATGGCTCAGTGGTTAAGAACACTGGCTGTTCTTCCAGAGGACCCAAGTTCAATTCCCAGCCCCTACATGGCAACTCAACAATCGTCTGTTAACTCCAGTCCTAGAGGATCAGACACCTCTTCTGACATCTGAGCACATGATGCCCAGACAGACACAGAGAGAGACAAACAAACGTATACATAAAACAAAAATTTAAATTTAAAAATGGCTACAAGGCCTGGAGAGATGGCTCAGAGGTTGAGAGCACTGACTGCTTTTCGAGAGGTCTTGAGTTCAATTCCTTACAACCACATGGAATTGTGGCTCACCATGGTGGCTCACAACCATCTGTAATGGGATCTGGCGCCCTCTTCTGGTATGCAGGCATATTTGCAGGCAGAACACTACATACTAAATCTTTTAAAATGGCTATGCTTGGTCAATGGTCTATTAAAGGCAGACTCTCATAAGCATGTTATATACACTATGACAGCAGAGAGAGAAATGGCGACAAATATAATGAAGCCAACTAAATTCTGAAGACTGGGGATAGAAACCTGTGGAAGCGGGTGTAAGCATCCAGTAACCTCTGAGAATTATTAAAAAACCTCTCAGTCAGGAATGGAGACAGAAGTATTTTGCTCTGAAGGAATTAATGACTGGCTTTAGGGCATTTGTTATGTAGAGACTCACTTTGTTCTTGTCAGAGTAGTTTAAAACAAAACCCAGACCATGTTGTGGCATCCAAAAAATGCTTCTATAAGCATTTCTGCCTAGTAAAGTCATGGAGGTTGCTCTAAATTCCATCCATGGCCAACTATATCTTCAAAACCAGTAACTGGGCTCTGTCGCTCTGTGGTGGAGTGTTTGTCTAGCACGTGCAAGGTCTTGGGTTAAATCTCCAGGCTTAGAAACAACAAAAGTCTCTTTCTCCCTTTTTCCTTCTTTTTTTTTTTCTTCCTCTTTTTCATTTGTTGGGCTGGGACTCAAACTTGAGGCTCGATGCCTGCTAGACAAGCATTTTGTCACTGAATTCCATTCCCAGCACCAATAATTCCACAGCATCATCTCACTTTAATCTGTATCCAAAGGTCCTTAATGATAACAAAGATACACTTAAGACCTAAGCAAGGATCCTACATTCTGCTTGGTTACTAGAGCTCAGAAATTTGTGCTATTCACTAGCAGCCTTGTCTCCCCTTTCCTTCCCTACTATTGACTTATTGAAAATGCTGGCTGATCCTTGACACTGGCTGATTGCTTCAGCAGGCGGTCACTCCACTCGTTTGCTCTTCCTCTTAGACACAGAAGCCCATTGAAGCTTTGTTATAGGTGGAACTACTTAATAGACACTGCTATGTACTTGGGGTCATAGCACAGTAAGAGGTGGATAGTGTATATCATCTCACCTTTACAAAGGCTGAAATCCTACAGGTGACACAAGCCTGGTTCATCCATGAGAAAGTTTCCAGGCCTGATTTTACTTAATGCTTTCTTTATTAATTAGTGTCCACTAATGACCATTATTGAAATCTATGACTTTCATCTTTTGTTTTCTTATATATTTATTTATTGTTATTTGATGTGCATTGGTGTTTAGCCTGCCTGTGTGTCTATGTGAAGGTGTTGGATCCCCTGGGACTACAGTTACAGATAGCTGTGAGCCACCACGTGGTTGCTGGGAATTAAACTAGGGTCCTCTAAAAGAGCAGCCC
Organism: Rhynchomys soricoides; assembly: GCA_019843965.1. Taxonomy (NCBI): domain Eukaryota; kingdom Metazoa; phylum Chordata; class Mammalia; order Rodentia; family Muridae; genus Rhynchomys; species Rhynchomys soricoides. The sequence goes on from JADRCH010007552.1 coordinate 190,610, forward strand.
CTGCTCCTAACTGTCGAGCTGTCTCTTCAGCTCTGCATCTTTTGTTTTCATATAGGGTCTTGCACAGATTTTTCTGTGTAGCCCAGGCTGGCCTAGGATTCACGATTCTACTGCCTCTGCCTATTGAGTACTGGGATTGCAGGTGCTGGCTAGCATGAGAAAGTCCTCGGGTTCATTCTGCATGCACATGAATTATTGACAAATGAAACAATATAATTTCTGGCATTTGCTGCGAAACGGTGAGGACGGTAAGCCGGAGTGCCGGATTGGCTCTAGACACTGGCTATTAAAAGTCATTTTATGACTCTATTTGTTGTTGTATTGCTTTTTTTTTTAAGTATGTGTATGTTTGTGTGTCTCTGTGGGAGTGTGTGCACTTGAGTCCAGGTTCTCTCCGAGGCTACAGATCTCAGATGACACAGGAGCTGCAGTTTTAGGCAGCTGTGAGCTGCCTGACATGGGTGTTGCAAACCTAACTTAAATCCTCAGGAAAAGCGGTATGTGTCTTCAACTGCAGGGCCATGTCTTCAGTCCCACGGTTTTTTTTTTTTGTTGTTGTTGTTTTTGTTTTTGTTGTTGTTGTTGTTTTTGAGACGGGGTCTCATTTAGCCCAGGCGTCTCAAACTCATGTAGCTGAGGATAGCCTTGAACCAGGTTTGCTACCCACCCCCAGCCCCACATCCTGGTGTTTGAAGCTTTTCTGAAGTGGGAGGGGTGTTGGCTGTTTTCCTTTTCTCCTCTGGATCTACTCCCTGACGGTCCCCACCACGCCATGTACCTGCGAGGCTGACCCCTATGCACAGAATCAGTGGGCTCCAGTGCCCTCTGTTGGGTTTGAGAATTGGGGCGGAAACAAGGAGTCTGAGGCCCGCATGGTAACTTCCCAAGGCCTCTCTCGGAGAGTCCTGGGGAACCGCCTGCCTGAGGCGGCCAACCACGACCTCAGCTCCACCAGCGCCTTTCCCACCGCTGCTACCGCTCCTTGCCACGCGGGATTGTCCTAGCCGAGTGGCCTCCCCACATCCTGCCACACTTTCAGGAAATTCTTAAATTACCCAGTTGGAGTGTGTCATCTGTTTGTTGCTGTCTGCTACCAGAAGGGGATTAGCAGCAAAAAGACCAGATCAAGGCCAAAAGACCCGGAATAGGCGGGGGTGGGGTGGTGGTACGTGGGGGGGTGGGGAATGGGGACTGAAGAGAGAGGAATGGTCATGGGGGACAGAGGTGATAAGCGTAGTATGTGATGGGGACCTGTGTCTCAAACATCAAAAATCGGGGACCGGTCTCAAACAGCCCTAGTGGACAGAGTGAACAGCTCTGTTAGCCCTGATGCATCCCTTTGGAATCCCAGGCCTGCTGGAGGGGGTGCAGACCTGCAGGACAGGCTCCGCTGGGTTCTTTGAACGCCGCTTTCCCAGATGCTTGGGGCCTGGCAGTTAACCAGTGCCTCAGAATCTTCCCTCCTGGAGGGACTCTCAGCTGCCATCAGGGGCCCTGGGGGCGTAACAAGAGAGCCTTGGTGACCTCTGGGGGGAGAAAAAAAAACAGCCTATAATTCCTGCCCAGAGAGCTGGGGTGGGAAAGGTAAGTGGTGACTCCTCTAGAAGCTAGTGACACCGCTGCAAAGTCCGCATACAGCTGGAGTGGGAGGAGCTTGGGCACCGGGTTTGGTACTGTAGTTTATACTGGGAAGAGGTGGTTCTAGAAAGATCTCTTGGTTTCTGAACTCTACTGCTACAAAGCTTCTTTAAATGTTTTCATTTAAAACACATTGGAGGCTGGAGAGATGGCTCAGCAGTTAAAGAGTGTGTCCTGCTCTAGCAGAGAATCTGAGGTTAGTTCCAAACACCCGGATCAGGTTGCTCACAACTGCCTGTAACTCCAGCTCCAGGAAGATATGATGCTGCTGGCCTCTGTGACTACACACAAACACACATACACATGGTTTTAAAAGTCCTTAGAAATAAATACATTTACATAATATTTTATATAATTGATAGTTCAACATGATTCAAAACCAAAATATATAGGGGAGGAAGCCACAGCTGAGTTAATGGGGCACTTACCTAGCAGCCAGTAACTCAGGCCTGTCGTCCTAAACATTCAGGACACGAAGGATCATGAGTTCAAGGTCATCTTCAACTACATAATTTGAGACTGGCCTGGAATACAGGAGACTGTGGCTCAGAAATAAAAGTAAACTAAACTAAACTAAAATGTATCCACAAACACTAGTGAGAGGCTATGTCCTTCACCCTCTCCAAGTAGGCAGCCATTGTGGGCCTTCCCGGAGGGTTAATACAAGAATGAGCAAAAGCCTGCACGCTCATTTCTCTCCCTTTTTAACATTGTGGGTGGTTTGTTTGTCCTTAAAAATGCATTGAAATCTTTCCAAATTACTCCTTCATTGATGTCCTCAGTAGTAGTCAATTGTACAGCAATGTATCGAGGCATCTCTATAGACAGGCATTTAGATTATTTTCTATGTTACTGGCGATGCATACCTGTTGATTGACCTAGCAGCTGCACAGTTGTGTAGACTGTTGTACCCAGTACAGACCACCTCCCGTGTCTGCTAATGTATGTCTCTGGGTGGAGTCAACTCCTAGAAATGAAATAACTGAATCAAAGAGCATATACTAAGCCAGCCACATGGTTTGGTGGGTAAAGTCACCTGGGCCAAGCTTGGGGACCTGAATTCAATCTCCAGGATCCACATGGCAGAAGGAGAGATGGTATGCTAGTTAATTTTTTTTTTTTTTGTTAACTTGACATAAGTTAGGGTCAACTGAGAAAATGCCTCCATAAGAATGTCCTATAGGCAAGCCTGTGGGAGCACTTCTTGATTAGTGATAGATGTGGGAGAGCCCAGCCCACTATGGGTGGTGCCACCCCTGGGCAGATGGTCTTAGGTTATCGGAGAGGGCAAGCTAAGCAACCATGGAGAGCAAACCAAGTAAGCAGTGCTCCTCCATGGTTTTTGCTTAAGTTCCTGCTTTGAATTCCTGCCCCGACTTCCCTCAGTGACTGACTGAAATAGTAGAATAAAATGAGCTCCTTTCTCTCCATCTTGCTTTGGGTTACAGTGTTTATCACACCAATAAAAAGTAAACCAAAAGTTGTCTTATGAGCTCACATGAGGAAGCAGAATAGTAGGCATGTACATACACATATACACACAATAAATAAATAGATTAATAGGATGTATTTTTTTAATTTCTAAGATTTATTTATTTTATGTGTATGAGTACACTGTAGCTATCTTCAGACACACCAAATGAAGGCATTGAATCCCATTACAAATGGAATTCACCATGTGGTTGCTGGGAATTGAACTCAGGACCTCTGGAAGAGCAGTCAGTGCTCTTAACCATAGAGCCATCTCTCCAGCCCAAACTAGGCTGTATAGTGAGACTTTGTATATCTCAATAGGGAAAAAGAAATAAACTCAAGTCAACTTATCACGATCTACAAAATAACAAGAATTTATATCAGTTTTCTTGTGTGTGCATGTGAGCGGATATAGGTGAGCCTGTATATTTTATGTGGAGGCCGGAGGTCAGCACTGGGTGTCTTTCTCAATCACTCGTCACCTTAGCTTTTGAGACAAAGTCTCTCACTACACTAAACTTGACCGATTGGCTAGACTGGCTTGCCAGCAAGACCCAGGAATCCTTATTGTCCTCAGCACTGGAGCTGGATGCCAGGGATCAGGATCCAAAATCAGGTCCTCATTCTTGAATAGCTTTACCCAGCGATCCATCTCCCCAGCCCTCATGTTAGTTTTCTATTGATGTATAATAAATGACCAAGTTAGTAGCTTGCAATAGCATGCATTTATCACCTCACAGTTCGGTGGGTACAAGTTAACTGAGTTTTCTGCTCAGTCTCAACAGAGTGAAACCAAGGTCTCAGAAATTACCAGTAGGCTGTGTTGTCATCTGAGCCCCAGGAACCACTAGCAAAGCCTTATAAGTTGCTGGTAAGATTCATTTCCTTATAGATGTTGAATTTGGGTTAAGAGGATGGTTCATTGGGTAACGTGCTTGCAACCATGACGATCAGAATTTGAATCCCAGTGCCCAGTAAATACTGGGTGGGCGCAGTAACCTAACTGTAATCCCCTTTGCAATGAAACAGAGACAGAGGATCTCTGGAGCAAGCTGGCTAGCTAGATTAGCCAACTACATGAGCATTAGGTTCAAATGAGAGACCTGCCTCAATGAGGTACAGAGTCACTAAGAAAGACACAGGTCTCAACACAGGCATGTGCACCTACACATATGTGAGTTGGCACAAATACATGCAGCACACAAACACATACATGAACCCTTGAGATTGAAACCCCATATTTTTTCTGTTTGTGGGGACTAAAAGCATCTAAGGCTTCCCTGAGGCCCTAGCTACATGTCCCTCTCCTTACTTGGCATCAATACCTGCAAAGGTCAGTAGGAAGGCCTGTAGCAGTCTACAGAGTCCTGTACAACCTAACTTAATCAATGGAACAGGACAATTACCCAATTGTATTCGAAGATACCACTCACGCAAAGGCAAAGGCGTAATACAAAATACATATACCAAGGAATAGGAAGATAGGGAGAACCCTCTTAAAACTTGCTTAATCCATTTCCAAGCCCCTCTTTTCTCAGTCACCAGCCTGAAGCCCAGCTGAGCTGCTTGTGGTCCCTCCTAGTTCAAGGTTCCATGTGTTCCCTTTCCATTCTCGTGTGCCCCAGGCCTCTCCCCCATTTGCTCCATATGTAAAACATGGTCCCCATTTCTTGGTTACTGGCTACATAGTCAATTTGGTTCTTCTAAAAACCAAATTGTTTTCCCAGTGGGCTGTTAGCCACCTACCTCGGACAGTGGGTGTCCCAGTCTTAACCAACCCACAAAGCTTGGTCATCCTTTCTGGGGTAATAGCTAGAACCTCTACACTGGATGACATGGGACAAAAGTGAGCTCATGTCTACCAACCACACTAATGACTTCCCACTCTCCCTCATCTTTCCCTGAACATTCCATCTTGGAGGGGTCTGTGGTGAGTCATCCACACAAACTTCAAAATGTATTTTCCTTGGGCCTTCTGGTTCCACATAGTTCACTTTAGAATCTGAATGACTAAGTTATTAATCCAGTTCCTTCACATCTTAAGATATATTTCTTGGTTGGAGGATATGATTCAGTGTTAGAGGGCTTATGTAGCATGTGTTAGGCTTTAAGTTCATTCCCTAGCAACACACACACACACACACACACACACACACACATGCGCACACAAGCAGGTGCACATGGAGGGGCATTTCCTAAGGTTTTTTTTATTGGATATTTTCTTTATTTACATTTCAAATGTTATCCCCTTTCCCTGTTTCATCCCCAGAAACCCCCTATCCCACCCTCTCCCTCCTGCTTCTATGAGGGTGCTCCCCCCCACACCTACCCACTCCTACCTCACCCGCCCTAGCATTCCCCTACACTGGGGCATCAAACCTTCACAGGACCAAGGGCCTCCCCTCCCATTGATGCCAGATAAGGCCCTTTCAGCTCCTTCAGTCCTTCCCCTAACTCCTCCATCAGGGCCCCTGCACTCAGTCCAATGGTTGGCTGCGAGCATCCACCTCTGTATTTGTCAGGCTCTGGCAGAGCCTCTCAGGAGACAGCTCTATCAGGCTCCTGTCAGCAAGCACTTCTTGGCATCCACAATACTGTCTGTGTTTGGTGACTGTATATGGGATGGATCCCCAGGTAGGTCAATCTCTGGATGGCTCCTAAGGTTTTTAGAGTTAGAAAAGGTGGGTATTGGTCTCTAGTCTCTGTTTAAGCGTCTCTCCATCCTTATACCCAGAATTCTGGCTTCTCCTCCAACCTGCTCCCAGCAGGAGCTCCACAACAGTATGTCCACATAAAATGTTTCTGACCAGATGAAACTTGTCTTCAATTTTGCAACCATATCTTCAGTGCTAGGGATATTTTGAGGGTCATGTGGAGACCATTATCCTGTAAACAAACCTGAGATCAAGGCAGTTTTCTCTACGAATAAGAAGCTATCCCAAAAATGCGTCTAGATGGTCCTGACATCTTTTCATCTCACGTTCCTCTCCAGTACAGATTAAACCTGTGTTAATCTTTTAGATGGATGATATTACAGCTAAGCTGCATGATTGCACAATCAGCTCACCAAATAAGATTTTTGGACTCCTTTATGCCTAGGTCTAGAAAGCAAACTCTTTTGTTTGTTTGTTTGTTTTTCGAGACAGGGTTTCTCTGTATAGCCCTGGCTGTCCTGGAACTCACTCTGTAGACCAGGCTGGCCTCGAACTCAGAAATCCGCCTGCCTCTGCCTCCCAAGTGCTGGGATTAAAGGCGTGCGCCACCACTGCCTGGTGAAAGCAAACTCTTTGCTGCAATTTTTTTTCCCATTTCTGGTGTGTGTGTGTGTGTGTGTGTGTGTGTGTACATGCACGCACTCATGAGAGCATACATGTGCATGCTTTTTTTTGTAGATGTGGAGCACTCCCACCCCACCTACCCCTAAGATGTTGGGAATTATACTCCGTTGCTCTTCTACCTTCTTCACTGAGACATGAACTCTCAGTGATAGGCCAGAGCTCAACTAATATGGCTAGCTTTTTGCTCTGTCTACGCCTTCTGCCATTGGAAGTACAGATGGGCTGCCAAATCCACCTGGTGTTACATAGATTCTGGGAGTCCAAATCCAGTCCTCATATTTGCTTGTCAAGTGCTTTAAACACTGAGTCATCTCGCCATCCAAGGATTGCAAATTTTATACAAGGTTCTGGGGGAAGACTGTTCTTTAAGTCAGTCACATGTAAATATAAACATCTCTCTACTTAGCAGGTACCAAGACTGACTTTAGAGAAAGTAGCAAAGAATGCTTGTACATCCTTCTTCTGACTTGACAACAGTCCTGAAGCCACCCCAAGGAAAACTTTTCTTCATAGTCTCATAGGCTTTGGGCTCTTTAGAAGACATTTTCCTTCCTCTCTCTAAAAATTTAAACAAACATCATTTTATGTTGAGCCAGGCATAGTGGCACACCTGTTTTATCCCAGGACTCAGGAGGAAGAAGCAGCAGATCTCTGAGTTTGAGGCCAGCCTGGTCTACAGAGCAAGTTCCAGGACAGCCAGGAATACACAGAGAAACCCTGTCTCAAATGCCTCCTGCCCCTGCCCTGCCCCCCGCCAAATCTCAGTACTTGGGAGGAGGCAGGGGGAAGATCTTTGTGAATTTGAGGCCAGCCTGGTCTACATAGCAAGCTCCAAGTCAGCTGGTGCTTGCTACACAGTGAAACCCTGTCTCCAAACGAACAAACCCCAACATTTTACATTCAGATAATTCTAGCTTTCTTTGTAGATATAAGAAAAAGTACCAGGAGAGCCCCAAGTATCCTTACCATGGTAGCAAGATCTTTCCTACAATGCTATAAGCAGGCTGCTGACTCCACTGAAGTTAAGGTACAGGGCATTTCCATCATGCCAAGTATCTAGCCTTGCTAATTTTTTTTTTATTAATTCTAATTTTGTTTTGTTTTTTGTTTTTACTTTTAACCGGCACACTGGTTTCCATAGCAACTGTGCCATTTTGCAGTTCCACAAAAATGCAGGGGATTCTAATCTTTGCCAACACTTTTTTTCCAGGAGGCTCTAGAAATGCACTGTTTTATTACAAAGAGTCTCACAAAATGAAAATATCTCAAAAAGGAAGCTAGGCTAACAACCTCCACCTGCAGAATTGGGGGAAGACAGGGCAATGTAAAATTTTCTGTTTGCCCAGGATGGTTGGGAAGGTATACACAGAACCAATCTAAAACTGGCTGGTATTATCCAAGCCTGAAAAGGGGTCCCAGAAGACCCAGTCACTCCTAAAAAGCCTAATATGGGCATCTTAACAGAGTTTCTAAGCAGGCATTTGGCAGTTCAGGATTTTGTCTTCTGGTTCAAAACTAAGACCTGGGGCAGGAAGAGTTCTCCCAGCACTGCTGCCCTGCGACCTGCTCCCTGGTTCCTATCGAGGCCCTGGGCACGTTATATTTAATATATTTTATATAAATACACAAAGGAATAGAAAATATAAAACCTGAGAAATTGAGAGTAAGTGAGGACTTGGGGAGAAGATGGAGCTGCAGTCCTTGCTCAGGCCAACTTGACCTCTCTTTTGACCCCCTTGGCTTCTGGCTTCTCCTCCTGGGTTTTCTCCTCTTCTGTGACTTCTTTTATCTTTTCGGGATCTTTCTCTTTTTCATCCTCTGTTTTGACTCTTTTGGTTTTCTTTTTTTGAAGTTAGAAGAGTTCTTGTGACCACTTTCTCCCTCCTCATCTGAATCTGAGAATTCCTCCTCACAGGCAATGCGTCTGTCAGAGGAGCAGATGGAGATGCATTTGTTGGGGTCTTCCTCATCCTCATCACCGCTCTCTTCTGGGATGGCATCCTCAGGTATGGCATGCATTTGGACCCCAGGGAATGGGGCGGCATTCTCAAGTTCTCAAAGAGCAGCTGCTTGATCTTTTCCAGGTATTCATGAGTGTTCTAGTTAGTCATATTGGAAGGGCTGATGTGAAGCTTGAAATCCAGTCCAAAGTATTCAAAGTAGCCATTGTACGGCAGCTCATTAGGGATCTCTGTGTCCAGGGCCACAGCACCGAGCACCGTTACGGATGGTGTAGCCATCTCCTCCCAGCATTAGCATAGGTAAGTTGAAACTCTTCACAAACTCCACACATTTGGCATACCCTTTGATGGTCAGATTGCAGCAACCTAACTGATCTCCAGACAGGGAATCTGAGCCACACTGTAAGACCACCGCACTAGGCTGGAACATCTCCATTACTTTGGACATGACTGGCTTGAAGAAGGCTTCTTAGGCTTCATCCTCAATGCCGTCTCGCAGTGGGTAGTTAACGGCGTAGCACTTGCCTTTGCCAGCCCCAATATCCCGTAGGTCCCCAGTTCCTGGGAAGTACTCTCCATATTAATGAAAGGACACAGTCATGACCTGGTCTGTAGTATAGAAGTCCTCTTCCATGCCATCGCCATGGTGAATATCAATATACAATATTACACCCACTCTCTGGTGATACTTTAGCAGTTCAAGAATGGCCAAGATGATATCCTTGATGTAACAGAAGCCAGATGCTTCAGACTTCTTTGAATGGTGCAGGCCCTTAGCTAAGTTCACAGTGGTGTCCATCTGCTGCTTATTAAGTTTCACAGCCCTTGTGACAGAGTTACCAGTGGACAACTGACAGCATGCAAACAAGCCATCAAATACAGGACAGTCCTCAGCGATGTTGAATCTCTGCATCTGCTTGCTGTATTCAGACACATTATCTGGGCGAATAGAATGCAAGAATTTCATGTAGTCATCACTGTGGTCATCTCAGCATTGGTTTTGTGAGGACGATAGATTTCCATTTTCCAGTAGAGACCATAGTGGGGCAGCAGTGAGTCATGCGCATTCGGTGAGGCTTCATTGGGTGCTCTTGTCCATAACAGTAGCTTCCAATGTTCCCGTTGTAGTTACTACTTTCCTCTTGGTGCCCTGAGTCTGCGCCATCTTGGTCACCACCCAGCCATCCCGTAGGTCTGCCAACACTTCTTTTTACCTAGTAGCCATCCTAATAGAAGTGAGGTGGTATCTCGGTGACTTGTACATATGCATGCAAGTATGTGGATATGTATGTGTGCATGTACTAACCTGGCCTCGTGGACACCAGAAGCTGACATCAGGATCTCCTTCATCTATCTTTTAACTTCATCTCTCCTTAAAGACACAGTGTCTCATTGAACCTCATCATTTAGATTAGAAAGATACACAAATTAGCCAGTTTATTTTTTAAGATATTTTTAAAGATTTATTTATTTTATACATGTGAGTACACTGTCGCTGTCCTCAGACACACCAGAGGAGGGCACTGGATCCCATTACAGATGGTTGTGAGCTACCATGTGGTTGCTGGGAATTGAACTCAGGATAGCTATTTTATTTTATTTTATTTTTGGTTTTTTCGAGACAGGGTTTCTCTGTGTAGCCCTGGCTGTCCTGGAACTCACTCTGTAGACCAGGCTGGCCTCTAACTCAGAAATCCACCTGCCTCTGCCTCCCAAGTGCTAGGATTAAAGGCGTGCACCACCACTGCCCAGCTAGCTATTTTATTTTTAATAATTTATTTTTAGTTTATGTGCATGGTATTTTGCCTGCTGGCTAATAAGGCTTCAGGATCCTGTTGTCTCCACCCCCATCACTTGAATTACAGATGTTCACAGCAGTGCATAGCTCTCACGCATGTTCTGGGGATCCACACGCAGTCCTCTTGCTTTTGCATTGGGCATTCTACCCACTGAATCACTTCCCCAGCCCAGAGTTTAGTTTTGAGTTGTGTTTCTCAAATGATTTAGTGATATTGGGCATCTTCTTATGTGCTACCTAGCTATTTCTGTATCTTTTCTGAGACATGTTCTATTTTATACTTAATTTTGGTGTGTATATTACATGATGGTGTATAGAAAGGCAGTCAGTTTTAAGGTTATTCTTTTTAAAAGAAAGTATAATGGGCACTATTTTAATTAATTAATTAATTAATTGGCATGCATATGTGCATGAGCAGTCATGTCACAGTGTGAATGTGAGGTTAGAGAACAACTTGTAAATGGTGGTCCCCCATCCACCATGGAGGTCCCAGAGTTTAGACTCAGGTTGTCAAGCTTAGTGTCATCTGCCTTTATCCCCTTGAGCCATCTCAGCCACCTGTGATTTTTTCCTCTTTAAACTAGTAGGACAGTGGATCACACTGAATGGTTTTAGAGCTAGTCTTTTGTTTGTTTGTTTGTTTGTTTGTTTTTGTTTTTCCAGACAAGGTTTCTCTGTATAGCCCTGGCTGTCTTGGAACTCACTCTGTAGACCAGGCTGGCCTCGAACTCAGAAATCCGCCTGCCTCTGCCTCCCGAGTGCTGGGATCAAAGGCGTGCGCCACCACTGCCTGGCTTACTCTGGATTCTTGAGGCACATTCTGCTGCTGTCAGGTATAGTATTCCATAAATGTTGATTGGATTCTACTCTTGATGAGTTTCTCTATACTCTTGCTGATTTTCTGTTTAGCCTTTGATCAACTAATGTTGACAGTTCAAATGCTGTTGTCTATTTCTCCTTTCAGTTCCAGTAGGTTTCAACTCACATGCTTTTGATGCTCTGTTGGCTGGTGCACATACATTTACAAATGCCATGTCCACTTGCTGTCTTGATGTTTTTAGCATTATACAAAGTCTCTCTGTGATGCGGGTGATTTTCCTTTCTCTGCATTCTATCTTATCTCATACAACCAGTCATAATTTCTTCTAATTAATGTTTGCAATATATATCACTTTTCATCCTTTTACCCTTTTTGTAAAAGAATTATTTATGAGTACACTGTTGCTATCTCCAGATTCACCAGAAGAGGGCGTTGGATCCCATTTCAGATGGTTATGAGCCACCATATGGTTGCTGGGAATTGAACTCGGGACCTCTGGAAGAGCAGTCAGTGCTCTTAAGTGCTGAGCCATCTCTCCAGCCCCTTCGTTCTTTTACTTTCAATAGGCTTTTTAAAAATGTGTCTCTATGTGGCACATTCACATGGGTGCAGGTGTCTTAGTATACCCCTCGAACTGGAGTTACTGATAGAGGTACAGGGAACTGAATTTGGGTCCTCTGCAGGAGCAGTATTCATTTTTAGCCACTGAGCCATTTCTCTAGCTCCTCACTCAGGTTTTATTGTTACATTTGAAGTTAGTTTCTTGTATACACAATATTACTGGGTTGTGTTTTTTAAATGCACTCTGCTATTCTCTGCTTGTAATTGGTGTCTTTGGACAGTCTCTGCTCAAGGTAATTAAATCTGCTGTTTGATTTCTTATTTTCTGTTTTTCTTTTTCATTTCTTTTTTTTTTTTTTTCCTGCTGACCTGGGTTTCCTTGAACATGTCTTATAATTCTGTATTGGTTTATTTATAGTACTTTTTCATGTATGTATTTCTTTGTGTATTTTTCTTATTGGTTTCTCCAGGATTTATTGTATTATATTGCTACATTTTATTTATGTATTTGGGGGTGGGCATGTATGTCTGCATTTCTTACCATGTGAGTGGAGGGTGCTTCTTTTCCTCCACCATATTGGTGCTGGAGATCAAACTTAGGCAATAAGACTTAGTAACAAGCATCTACATCTTCCTAGCCCCAAAATTATATCTCATAAGCTGAACTATATCATCATAATCATCTCTTCACCATTTTTGAATTACGGGCAGAAATTTTGTGTCTATTTATAATACTCACTCTTCCTCATTTGTAATTAAGTTCTCTGGGCTATTTCTTCTAGAGGCACTGGACACTGGGCTACACAGTCCACAGTACATGCTTTAGCAGCCAGCAAAATGTCTACACTCCAAGAGAGGGAGAGTTGTCGCTGCTCATAATTTTCCCTACTGCAGTCTCTTTGCCCTCCGTCTTCTGTTGCGTGGCCTCCTCTGTCCTTTATTTGGGAAGCTTTGCTGGGAACACTTTCTCTTTGTTTTCCGGCATCTGAGTGTCAGCATTTCCTCTTCTTTCGAATGGATATTTTTACTGCATATAGGAGTTCTTTCATACCTCAAAAAGTACAGGCCCGGCCTCTTTCTAGTCTGTTCTTTGAGCAAGGCTGTTGTTGGGGTGGGTAGTTGTTCTCTTTTTTTATTCACTAGTTCTTTCCGTCTCCTCCACTCTGTTATTGCGCCTATCCAGTGAGTTTGAGATTTGGGGATCCCTCTATCTAAACTGTTCATTTGTTTCTTTATAACTTCCATATTTGTTGACACACTTTATTTATATCTCTTCATTTTTGCAGTGTTTTGCCTACATGTATGTCTGCACACCAGGTACAAGTTTGTTGTCCTCTGAGGACAGAAGACGATGTCAGATCCTTTGGAACCAAAGTTAACAGATGCTTGGGAGCTGCCTTGTGGGTGCTGGGAATCCAAGCCAGGTCCTCTGGGAAAGAATTCAGTGCCTGTAACCACTGAGCCATCTCTCCTTCCCTTTTATTTTATTTTTTAAGTCAAACATTTTTTATCGAAAATAGTTTTTTAAATATAATATATCCTGATTACAGTTTCCCCTCCCTCTCCCAGTTCCTCCCATCCAGTTTCACCCCATTTCTGTCTTATTATAAAACAAACAGTCTTCTACGGGGTAATAATATAATAAAAATAATAAGATAAAACAAAGCAAACACATCAGAATACGACAAAACAAACAACCAGAGGGAAAAGAGCCCAGGAGAACGCACAAGAAACAGATACAGCTGCAGCCAGCCACTTGTTCATTCATTCAGGAATCCCATAAAAAAGAAAACCAGAAGTTATAATATATATACAAAGAAATGAGAGAGAGAGAGAGAGAGAGAGAGAGAGAGAGAGAGAGAGAGAGAAAGAGAGAGAGAGAGAGAAAATTTCAAAAAGAAAGACAAAGAACGTCCATAGCTGCCTTTGGGTTCCTTTTCTGTCTGCCACCTACTGCTGGGCTTGCAGCCTAAGGGTAGTTTGTTTCCCAGTGAGACTCCTGTGGGGGAAACTAGGTTTTCATTTGCAAGTGGTGATGGTCTTTGGAATGGAGGCATGAGTCCACTTCTTTTTTCAGCTCTAGGATTCCATCTGGTGCAGACCTGTGCAGGCCCTGTGTGCTGCCTCAGTCTCTGTGAGTTCATACGAACTTTGATCCTGTTGATTTAGAGGGCCTTGTTTCCTTGGTGTCTTCCACTTCTCTAGCCCTGTCCACCTCCTCTTGCACACGGTTCTCTGAGCCCTGAGGGGAAGGATTTGATGGAAGCATCCAGTTTAGGGCAGAGTGTTCCAAGGTCTCTCACTCTCTATGTAAAGTCTGGCTGTGGCTCTGTATGTTTCCATCTGCTACAGGGGGTAGTCTCTCTGATGATAGCTGAGAAAGTCACTGATCTATGAGTATAGCAGAATGTCATTGTCATTTTATTGCTATGTTCCTTTAGTAGATCAGGAGTATTTAGTTTTCCCGGGCTATCTAGTATTAGGTTCTTGTCTACTCAAGCAGTGTCAGGTATGGGTTCCATCTCATGGAGTGGGCCTTAAGTCAAATCAGACATTGGTTGGTTACTCCCACAAGCTTTGTGCCACCATTGCCCTAGCGTATCTTGCAGGCAGGGGCCATTGTATATAAAGGGCTTGTGGCTGGGTTGGTGTTTATATTTCTCCTTTGGTAGCAGGCAGAGTACCAAGAACACTAGAACGTAGGAGTGAAGGCTCTAGGTAGGCACCAGCTGTTTAGATGTTGTCTTCAGCAATGGGGCCCTGTGGTCAGTTTGTGGAGAGCAACCTAAAGTCTGGGCAACAGCTTGAGTTGGCTGTGGGTTCCCATGGAACCTCTTTGCCCAATTCAATTAGATGTAACCCATTCCCAGTACTGGAAGCTTCATTTGGTGACAAGTCCAGTTATGGCTCTGTCTTCCCCATTATTTGGTGATTTCATTTAGACCCTTCCCAGGGAGCTCTGTCTGCCTCCCCCAGATCCCTTACTCTAGACCTAACCTCTGTGGTTCTAGTCAGTAGTTTGCTTATCATTCGCTTGACTTAATAGCTAATATCCATATATAAATGAATACATATCATATTTATCTTTCTGCATTTGAGTTACCTCACTCAGGATGAGATTTCCTAGTTCCATCCATTTGTCTGTAAATTTCATGAAGTCATTGTTTTTAATAGCTGAGTAGTATTCCATTGTGTAAATGTACCACATTTTCTGGATCCATTCCTCTGTGGAGGGACATCTGGGCTGTTTCCAGCTTCTGCCTATGATGAATAGAGCAGCAATGAACATAGTTGATCAAGTGTCTATGGTAGAATGAAGCATGGCCAAGGTCGACCTTGAGCTAGATCAATTCCTAGCTTCCTAGGGAACCACTACAGTGCTTTCCATAGTGGCCGTACAGGTTCACAGCCCCATCAGCAGGGGATGAGTGTTCCTCTTACTCCACATCCTCACCAGCATGAGCTGCTGTTTGCTTTATTGATCTTAGTCATTCTGACAGGCGTAAGATGAAGTCCCAAGTAGTTTTGATTTGCATTTCCCTTATGACTAAAAATGAACATTTCTTTAAATGTTTCTCAGCCATGCGAGTTTCCTCTATTGAAAATTCCCTGTTTAGCTCTGTACCCCTTTTTAAAATTGGATTATTTGCTTACTTGATATCTAGTTTTTTGAGTTCTTTATATATTTGAGAAATTAGGCCTCTAGTAGATGTGTAGTTGGTAAAAATCTTTTCCCAAACTGTAGGCTGCTGCTTTGTTGGAAAGTCTATGCCCTTGGCCATACAGAAGTTTTTCAGTTTCACAAAGTCCCATTTATTACTCGTCAATCTTAGCACCTGGGTTAATGCTGTTCTGTTCAGAAAGTTGATTCCTGTGCCAATGTATTCAAGACTATTCCTCATTTTCTTTCCTATCAGGTTTAGTGGGTCTTTGACCCACTTGGTCTTGAGTCTGGGGTGATAAGTACGGCTATTTGTCATCTCCTACATGCAGACATTCACTTTGACCAGCACCATTTGTTGAAGATGCTTTCTTTTTTCCAGAAATGCTGTTTATTTCTGGCTTCTAAAAAAAATCAGGTGTCATATGTGTGTGGATTTATGTTTGGGTCTTTGGTTCAATTTCATTGCTTAACAAATTGGTTTTTGTGCCAACACAATGCTGTTTGTTGTTGTTGTTGTTGTTATTACAGCTCTATAAGTGATACCCCCAGCAGTTCTTTTATTGTATGGGATTTTTTTGGCTATATTGGTTTTTTTTTCTTTTTCGTTTATCCATATGAAGCTGAAAAGTGCCCTTTCAAGATCTGTGCAAAAAATTGTGTTAGAATTTTGAAGGGGATCACATTAAATAATTAAATTGCTTTTGGTAAGATGGCCATTTTTACTGTTAATCTTACCAGTCCATGAACGGGGAGGCAATCTTTCCATCTTCTGATATCTTTTTTAATTTCTTACTTCAATGTCTTAAAGTTTTTTAAAACATTTATTTATTTTATGTATGTGAGTACACTGTATCTGTCTTCAGACACCAGAAGAGGGCATCAGACCCCATTACAGATGGTTGTGAGCCACCATGTGGTTGCTGGGAATTGAACTCAGGACCTCTGGAAGAGCAGTCAGTGCTCTTAACTGCTGAGCCACCTCTCCAGCCCTGTCTTAAAGTTTTTAATCACTTAAGTCTTTCACTTGCTTGGTTAGAGTTGCCCCAAGATAGTTTGTATTATTTA
Source organism: Rhynchomys soricoides (assembly GCA_019843965.1). NCBI lineage: Eukaryota > Metazoa > Chordata > Mammalia > Rodentia > Muridae > Rhynchomys > Rhynchomys soricoides. Next base: position 206,928 of record JADRCH010007552.1, read on the forward strand.
CAGCTGTTGTGAAGGGTGTTGTTTCCCTTCCTTTATCAACTCATTTGTCATTTGTATGTGGGAGGGCTACTTTGCTGAAAGTGTTTATTGGCTGTAGAGTTCCCCAGTGACATTTTTAGGCCACTTATGTATACCTTCATATCATCTGCAAATAAAGATATTTTGATTTCTTCTTTTCCAATTTGTGTCCCCTTGATCTCCTTCAGTTGTCCTATTGCTCTAGATAAGACCTCAAGTACTGTATTGAATGGGTATAGAGAGAGTGGACAGCCATGTCTTGTTCCTGATTTTAGTGGGATTGCTTTGAGTTTCTTTCCACTTAAGTTGATGATGGCTATGGGCTTGCTGTAAACTATCTTTACTATGTTGAGGTATATCCCTTGTATCCCTAAACTCTCTGAGACTTTTATTATGAAGAGATGTTGAATTTTTGTCAAAGATCTTTTCTGTATGTAATGAGATGATCATGTGTTTTTTGCCTTTCAGTTAGTTTGTATCAATTTATGTATGTTGAACCGTCCCTGAATCCCTAGGATGAAGCTTACTTTATCAGGTAGATTTTTTTATGTGTTCTTGGATTCAGTTTGTAAGTATTTTATTGAGATTTTTGCATCTATGTTCATATGGGATATTGGTCTGTAATTCTCTCTCTCTCTCTCTCTCTCTCTCTCTCTCTCTCTCTCTCAGTTAGGTCTTTATGTGGTTTGAGTACCACAGTAACTGTGACCTCATAAGAAAAATTGGACAGTGTTCCTTTGTTTCTATTTTGTGGGATAGTATGAGGAGTATTGGCATTGGGTCTTACAGGATTAGGGTTAGGGTTAAGGTCTTTGAAAGTCAGGTAAAATGCTGTGCTAAAAACATCTAGCCATGAGCTTTTTTTGGTCGGTAGATTTTAATTACTGCTTCTATTTCACTGGGGTTTATGGGCCTGTTTAAATTGCTTATTTGATCGTAACTTTGGTAGGCAGTATGTATCAAGAAATTTATTCCTTTCATTTAGAGTTCCCAATTTGATAGAATACAGGTTTTTAGAGCATGATCTTATGATTCTCTGTATTTCCTTGATGTCTGTTTCACATCTCCCTTTTTATCTCTAATTTTGTTCATTTTGATTTTCTCTCTTTTCGTTTTAGGTAATTTGGATAAGGGTTTGTCAATCTTACTGATGTTCTCAAAGAATCAACTCTTTGTTTCATTGATTCTTTGTATTGTTTGTTTGTTTGTATCTTATTGATTTCAGCCCTGAGTTTGTTTATCTTGCCATTTTTCCTTTTGTATGTGATTTCTTCTTTGTGTTCTAAAGTTTTCTGGTATGCTGTTAAGTTGCTAGTGTAAGATCTCTCCAATTTTTTATGTAGACACTATGAGCTTGCCTCTTAGACCCCTTTTCATTGTGTCCCATAAGTTTGAGTATACAGTATATTCACTTTCATTGAATTCTAGAAAGTCTTTCATTTCTTAATTTCTGTCTTGACCCATTGTTTAGTCAGTAAAGAGTTGTTCAGTTTCCATGAGTTTGTAAGTTTTCTGTTGTTCTTGTTGTTATCAATGGTCTGATAGAATGCAAGGTGGTGTTTTATTGTTCTTGTATCTGTTGGGACTTGCTTTGTGTCCGAGAATGTGGTCAATTTAGGGGAAAGGTCCATGAAGTGCTGAGAATAAAATATATTCTCTTGTGTTTGGGTGAAATGGTCTGTAAATATCATTTAGGTCCATTTGGTTTATGACGTCAATTACATTTCTCTGGGGGTTTTGTTTTATTTATTTATTTTTGTCTGGCTGATCTGCCTATTGTCAAGAGTGGGGTATTGAAGTCTCCCACTATCAGTGTGTGAGGATCGACACGTGATTTAAGCTGTAGTTGTGTTTCCTTTATGAACTTGGGTGCCCTTCTGTTTGGGGCATAGATATTAAGAACTGCAATGTCTTCTTGTTGAATTTTCCCTTTAAGAAATGTTCCTCTATAAGGACCTCAAGCATTTAAATTCAAGGTTTCTTTTTTAGAGCTGTTTTAGCCATTTCCTTTCATTGTTTGTTTCCATAGATTTCTTAAGGGTTTTCTTCATTTCCTTTTTAAGGACTTCTATCATACCCATAAAGGCTATTTTAAGGCCCTTGTCTTGTGCTTCAACTATGTTTCATTTCTCAGGGCCTGTTGTGGTAGAGTTGCTGGGCTCTAGTGGAGACATATTGTCCTGGCTGTTATTAATAGAGTTTTTATGCTGGCATCTAGGCATCTGGGTTTGGGATAATTGTAATTCTAGATGCTGATATCTGGTCTTATCTTTATTGGGTGAGGTTTTTTTTCTCTTGGTTTCTATTGTCTTCTCTGGTTCTTAGGAAGGTGTGGTGGCTGTGTGTTGCCTGGTTGAGAATTCTTCTAGAATCCTGCTAGGTGTGGCCATGGCTTCAGGTACAATGTATTCCTAGTTACTGGGAGCTGACACTTAGGAAAGGGGATGGGCTAGGAGCCGGATTGAAGGGTCCACAAGAGGGAGGAATGCAGGCTGTTCCACCAGGATCTGCTTAGTCCTCTGGGAATGAGCTCAGACAGTCAAGAGAGCCCATAGCAGGTAGTCTGTTACAGAGCTGAGGCTGAGACTGGGGGATTAGATTTGGAGGAGGGGAGAGAGAGTGAAGATCTGAAGCTTGCCTGCCCGCTTCACTGGCAGGCTTGGCTAGTGGGTTCTTAAGGAATGTCTGCTGGAGTTGGGGGCTGGGATAAAGCAATGAGGAGGGAGGGAGATTGGAGGAGATCAGTGTAGTTTGCTGGGGACAGGGACAGATTAAATCAAACATTTTTTAAAACATATTTTTAATTTGTCCCTTGAGTTAGTTTTATGATAGCTGCCTTAAAATCTTTTGTTAAGTAATTTTAATATGTATTTCATCTTAATGTTGATATCTATAGGCTATATATTGCCAGGTTTTGTTGTTATTGTTGTTTTGTTTTTAGATGAAATCTCAGTATGTCCCTCTAGCGGGCTTGGAATTTACAATGTGGACTAAGCTGGCTTCTAATTCAGCCTCCCAAGTGCTGTCACTAAAGGCAGGTACCACCACATCTAGCAAACAAAAGAAAATATTTTAGTTTTGGAGGTAGAGAAGTCAGGCTCTCATGTATCCTAGGCTGGACACAAACTCACTATGTACCTGAGGCTGTTTGTGAATTCTTGATCTAACTGCTTCCATTGGCTAAATGCTGAGATTGTAGGAGTGTGCTGTGACTCTCCATTTCATACAGTTCTGGAGACTGAATCCTGAGGATCACGCATCCTAGGCAAGTATTCTAGCAATTAAACTATATCTTTGGCCCTACTATGTATTTTTGAGACTTGGACATTTGGAGCATTATGTTATGGTGAATTTCGTTTGAACTTTCTGGTTTTGCTGGCATTTTTAATGCTGTCCCAGCAGGGGAAAGGGGTGCAGTGTCCCCTTATCGCTCAATCTCTGTGGACAGCAGGGAGGAGAGTTTTTGCAGCTGTGTGGGGAAGTCCAGGCTCAGGAAGGTTCAGTGTTGCTGAGGAGATTAAAATTCTTCTGCCCCCCCCCTTTCTGGGGTACCACACAAGAAGGAAGTGCAGGCAGGCTCTCTGAGTGGCTATCTCTCTACCATGCAGTAGATGGAGTGTGCTGGCTCCACACTTGGCCTTCCCTAATAAGATAGGGTGGGACATTGTCTTAGTTTGCTTTAATACCTTTGATAAAGACTATGACCAAAAGCAACCTGAGGAGGAAATGGTTTATTTCAGCTTACAACTCTTAGGTCACACTTCATCACTAAGGAAAGTCAGGGCAGGAACCTGGAGGCAGGAGCAGAAGCCCAGACCATGGGAGAGTGCTGCTTACTGGCTTGCTCCCCGTCAATTGCTCAGCCTGCTATCATCTACTTCCCAGGCTCACCTGCCCAGGAGTAATACCACCCACAGTGGGCTGGGCTCCCCCACTTTAAACACCAATCAAGAAAATGCCCTATAGGTCACTCTTGTGGCATTTTCTTAGTTGAGGCTCCCCCTTTCCAGATGATCTGAGCTTGTGTGAAGTTGGCAAAAAACTAACCAGCACAGGTAACTTATTATAGCAAGACAAATGTGGAATTTTGAGGCCCTCCACTAGGCCTCTGTTGGCACTGGCAGGGGTGAAACCATAGTTTTTAGTTTGGTGTCTTCTTGGTGTAGCGCAGTCTCTGTTTAATACTCCTCTGTTTGCTGATGCTGGTTCTTTCCTGGCCCTTTGGTTAACAATTTTTGTTTTGTTATGTTTTATTTATTTGTTTATTTACTTATTCTATACTGAGACAGACTCTTGCTATGTAGCTTAGGCCGTCCTCAAATTCAAGATCTTCCTTCTTTGACCTTCCAAGAGTTGGGATTACCGGCAGGAGCCATCTTACCTAGATCCTTCCTGGTCCTTTGGCTAGGAAGAGCAGGCTTTTCTTGGGACTTTAAAAGTCTGCTCTTGTTGATGCTGAGCACCAACTTCTTTTGAGCTGGAGATCTAGAATGTGGGCATCAAAAAGAAACCATTGCCCTTGTGATTCTTGGGTACTGAGGCAAAGCCATCTTATGCTTGCTTTGTATATAATATAGTAAGTTTGTCCCTAGTAGGACTGACAGGGAAAAGAATGTCTACTCAAATAGAAGTCTCTTAAATTTTTAAAAGTTGCTAAATTATAACAGTTGTATGGCAAAAAGATACGTGTCTCACACATGCAGGATGATGACTCTGTTAGTAATATAGCCATGTGACCCAGAAATACAGTCAGGAAACCACACTGCCATCACCCCTAAGAAGCCTCTTCACGTTCCCTAGGCCTAAATGCAAAGTTTGCAGTAACCTAATTTCAGACAGTATGGGTCTAGAGATGCCTGTTTTCACGTTTCAAAAGAGGGACCTTTAAAAAACACATATAAATACATTCAGCTCTGCCATTCTCCTGCACAGGAAGCAGCCATGGTGCCCAGTTATATTGGCAATGATCTTCAAACGCCACTTCTATAAAGATTGACAGCAGCAGCAATGAGTGGACAATTGGTTCAACCAGCCAGCATGCAAGATCCACAGACACAAGGGCAGCCAGGCCAAAGAATGCCACACTGCCCTATCAGGCTCATATGAGGTACCACACCAGGGTCTGAGCTGTGAGGGGCTTCAGTGTAGGAGAACTCAGCAAGGTCAGCATCCATAAAAAAGTAGCCCAGATCATTGGCTTCTCTGTGGACTCAAGGAGTCAAAACAAATCCAATGAATCACTACAGGCCAATATGCTACAGCACCTGAAGCTCACACTTTCCTCCAGAAAGTCTTCTGCTTCCAAGAAGGGAGACAATCCACTGAAGAATTCAAATTGGAACCCCTGGCTAACAGGATCTGTGATGCCCATCCTGAATGTCTACAAAAAGGAATAGGCCAGAGTCATCACAGAGAAATAGGAGAATTTCAAAAGGCGAATTTGTTTTTGGTTTTTGTTTTGTTTTTGTTTTGTTTTGTTTTTGCCAGTTTTCACATGGCCAGTACCAAATGCCTGACTCTTTCTCATTTGAACAAAAAAGGCCAAAGAAGCTACAGGGCAAGATGTTGAGAAGAAAGAGGAACGAGCTGTTGGAACCCTGCAATACATTTTCAGTAAAGCAAAACCAAAACCAAATAAATCCACAGAGAAATGGCTCAACAGGAGGAGGCTCTGCTTGCTGCCAAGCCTGACCACTGTGAGTAAGAGCCGGAGACCCACTTGGTAGAAGATGACTAGGAGAGATCCGACTCCTGCAAGTTGTCTTCTGACCTACACATGTGTGCTATTGCATGTACACACAACTAAACAAATGTACTAAAAATGTTTTAAATACATACATAATTGGACATGCTACTGCACACCTATAATTCTAGCACTTGGACCACAGAATCAGGAAGATTTTGACTTCAAGGTGGAGGTCAATCTAGGCTCCACACCAAGACCCTTTCTAAAAATACAAAGGCTTATGTCTATCATGAACCAGACCCTGGATTTGAGGCCCAGTGTTGAAATACACACACACTCAACTGGTCAGCCCCTCCCACACCCCAGTGCTCCCGGAGAATGAATCACCAACCAAAGAATACATGTGGAGGGACCTATGGTGCTGGCCACATATGTGGCAGAGGAGGGCCTTGTTGACCATCAGTGGGAGGAGAGGCCCTTGGGCCTGAGGGTGTTAGATGCCCCAGTATAGGGGAATGCCAAGGAGGGAAGACAGGAGTGGGTGGGGGTGGGGGTGGGGGTGGGGGTGGGGGTGGGGGCGAGCACCCTCATAGAGGTAGGGGAGGGGGATGGGTTGGGGGTTTCCCAAGGAGAGACCTGGAAAGGGGAAAACATTTGAAATGTAAATAAAGTATCAAAAAAAGAGAAATACACACATACACACACACACACACACAGAGAGAGAGAGAAAGAGAGAGAGAGAGAGAGAGAGAGAGAGACCAAATAAATAAATAAACGAACAATAAAGGCCTAACAAGATGGCTCAATGGGTAAAAGTGTTTGCCATGCAAGCCTGATGACCTAGATTCAATTCCTGGAACCATGTAAAGATGGAAGGAGAGAACAGACTCCACAAAGCTGTCCTATGATGCTCCCTAGCATATACACAGAGAGATTAATAATTAATTAATTAAAGTAATTGGAAGTGGGCTGGAGAGATGGTTCAGCAGTTAAGAGCACTGACTGCTCTTCCAGAGGCCTTGAGTTCAATTCCCAGCAACCACATGGTGGCTCACAACCATCTGTAATGGGATCCGATGCCCTTTTCTGGTGTGTCTGAAGACAGCTACAGTGTACTCATATAAATAAAATAATTCTTAAAAAAAGAAAGAAAGAAAAAGAAAAAAATCAGAAGTGAATACTTTGAGAGGTTTGATGTTTTACCATTTTATTGACAAATGTAATGAATTATTTTATTATTATTTTATTTTGTTTAGAAACAATAAATCACTAATATTATTTCAAATAGTTTACATTTTATTTTATTTTTTTAAAGATTTATTTATTATATGTAAGTACACTGTAGCTGTCTTCAGACACCCCAGAAGAGGGCATCAGATCTCATTACAGATGGTTGTGAGTCACCATGTGGTTGCTGGTATTTGAACTCATGACCTTCGGAAGAGCAGTTGGTGCTCTTAACCCCTGAGCCATCTCTCCAGCCCCTCAAATAGTTTTCATTTTATAACAAGTGTTTTAAGGCTTTATATTCTTTGGTCCTTACAATTCCTGTGAGATGGTGATATTATTCTCATTTAAGGTGAGAAAAACAATTTTTTTTGTTTGTTTTTTGAGACAGGGTTTCTCTGTATAGCCTGGCTGTTCTAGAACTCATTCTGTAGACCAGGCTGGCCTGCAACTCACAGAGACCCATGTGCCTCTGCCTCCTGAGTGCTGGGATTAAGGGTCTGCACCACCAATTGCCTGGCTTTAAGGTGGGAAAATTTAGGCTCAGCAAAACAGAATGGTATGTCCAAGATCACCCTGGTAGATTTAGTAGCCCCAGAAGGAAAAACTTGTCCATGTACCAATTTTTGAGAAGATTTTGATTGGCTTCATTTTGATCACATGACCACAAAATGACCATCAATAAGTGAACAGGGTTCAGTGATTGACCTACTTGCCTACCACAGTCCTGTGGAGTCAAGGAAGGCAATTTGAAGTGACTTTAGAGGAAGTGTCTTGTTCACCGTTCTATTGCTGTGAAGAGACACCATGACCAAGGCAGCTCTTATAAGACGAAGCATTTAATAGGAGCTGACTTACAGTTTCAGAGGGTTATCATCATAGCAGCAGACAGATATGGTGCTGAGCAGTAGCTGAGAATTCTGTATCCTTATCTGCAAGCCAAGAGAGAGACTGGACCTAGCATGGGCTTTTGGAATCTCAACACCTACCCTCAGTGACATACTACCTCCAACATGGCCAGACAGTTTATGAGAATCAGTTCTCTGCTTCCTCCATGTGAGTCCCAGGCTTGGCATAAGTGCCCTTATCCACCAAGTCACCTCACTGGGCCAATTTCTTACATTTTATGAGAATGTTGAAATAACTGAAGTTTCTCTGTGTCTGTCTTTGTCTCTCTTCTAGATCCACATTGAATGATTCACTTAATAGTTCAGAATCTTGGGGGCTGGAGAGATGGCTCAGAGGTTGAGAGCACTGACTGCTCTTCCAGAGGTCCTGAGTTCAATTCCCAACAACCACATGGTGGCTCACAACTATTTGTGGCTCACACACCTCTTCTGGAGTGTCTGAAGACAGCTATAGTGTACTCATATGCATAAAATAAATAAATGAATCTTTAAAAATATAGTTCAGAATCTTACTTTGTAAAACTGGGACTGGAAGAAAGCATGCACCTATTACCACAGAGAGGAGAGAGGGGGTGGAGTTAAAACATATTTTGTAGACAAATTTGTGTTATGCTTCTGTCCACATTCATTCATAAGAGCCATCTCATTCAAATAATAATGTTGCTGAAAATTATTTCTCACTTCAATACCACAGCACTAATTTCATGTATTTTTTTTAAAAAAGACTTATTTATGCTTGCTTTACCTGCATGAGTGTTTGCCTGAATATATGTTTATATATAATGTTCATATGTACTTGTCCAACAAGGTCAGAAGAAGGTATCAGATCCTCTGGAACTGAAGCTACCTGTCAGTTCTGAGAATTGAACCCTGGTACTCTGCAAGAACAAGAAGTGGGCCATCTCTCTAGTCCCTCATGTAACTTCTAGTCTTTGCTGGGTTTTATGTAGGTGGATATAGTAGATATCGTGATGCACCATGACTTTCAAAACATGATAATATGCCCTATGATATGCTCAATATCCTCTACTGGCATATTCCTAGCCACATAATTTGTGGGTAACGGAGCTAAACCTGCCTGCTGATAGGCAGTTAAGTGTCCTCTTGCAGAGTAATGGGAACACTTGTTTTTCTATTTTTTCTTTAGCTTCAAGGTTCTCAACCTGTGGGTCATGCCCCCTTTGGAGGTTGAATGATCTTTTCATAGGGGTCACTTAATCAGATATCCTGCACAGGACACAGGAACTCTATGAGAGAGTCAATTGAGGCCCAACACAGAGCAGTTGAAGCAGGGTGAGACAGGTCTGGAGGAGGAATAGCAAAATTACAGTTAGGAAGTTACAACAAAATAATCTTATGGTTGGGGTCATAACATGAGGAACTGTGTTAAAGGGTCACAGCATTAGGAAGGGTGAGAGCGCTGCTTAGCTGGATTCCCTGCCTCCTCCAGGCCTAGAACTTCAGCCTTGAGCAAACGTGGAAACCTCTAGAGCCTAGCCCCCTTTCTCTTTTCAATCTGCCTCTGCCTCTTTTCTTGGAGAATGTTGGCATCTAATCTCTCCTCAGGCACTCACTGACTGCATTTATAGGAGTAGAAAACCACTCACAGAGCAACCTCATTGTCTGAGAAAGGGGACCCCTTTAAAGGCAGAACAGTGATCCTGAATGAAGGAAGACAGCAAACCTGTTCTTAAGAAAGACCCACTGTCAAGGAGCTCACGTTTCTGGCTTCATTCCTGGCAGTGACTCTTCCAGTAATCTTCAAGCTGCCCTACCTCTGCCTAGCACAATAAAGGGTACTTGAGCTCACCATCAATAGGTCGTGTCAGATAAGCCATCTGTATCATTCCAGGTTCTGGCAGGAAACAGATGGTACTCTCTGATTGGGTAAAATGAGACGAGTTTAATAAAGAGACTATTTACGAAGGCAGATCAAGGTTGTGGAAACCACAGGCCAGAAGGGGTAGAAGAAGGAAGCAATTACTGGAAACTTGAGAGAAAGAATCCTGTGAAGAGGGCCTCTTGACAAGACTTACGGCCTCTGGTTCAAAGCTGTAGCTGGCTAGCCCTCAAGGAGGTATATGCTTACCTCTTTCCTCCCAGCCTACTGTCTCCTAGAGCTGGCCAGGGTCACTTGGAGGGTAGAGGGCACAGGAACTCTATGACGGAGTCAACTGAAGCCCAACACAGAGCAGTTGAAGCAGGGTGACATGGGTCTGGAGGAGCAAAGGGCAGTCCCAGAACATGCCAGTCAAGTTTGGAAATATTCTGCTGTGGTCCTTGCCCTGGGCTGTTGCTCTCAATACTCTTGAAGAGTGAGTCTTTCTAGAAAGAGATAGAGAAGTCTACCTAGTCTTCTTTCTATTGTTTGGGCTCTTGAGTGTTCTCTCTCCTCCATCCCTCATTGTCTACAAAGGCAGTTGCATTAGTTACCTTTCTGTTGCTGTGATAAAAAGAGCCTGACAAAAGCAACTTTGGGAAGAAAAGGCTTATTTTGGCTCTCTGTTTGAGGGTACAGTCTATCACAGTGAGGTGGGCATGGAAACAGGAGACTGAAGCAGTGGGCCACATACCTACAGTCGGGGAAAAGAGAATGATAAATGCTAGTACTCAGCTGGGTTTCTCCTTTTTACGCAGTCCAGGACTTAAGCCTAGGGAATGGTGCTGTGCACTTTTAAACTAAACAAATTCTTCACTGGCATGTCCAGAGATCCACCTCCCATCAAGTTGACAATTGAGATTAACCATCACAGAAGTGTGGTCTATGACAGAGAATGCATGTTCTGGGTCCCAGACTTTAGATAGAGGACTAGCTTCCTGCACCCATCCTGTGGGTCCTGTATCTTTTCTTCCTGCTACTCCTTGAACAGTAAGCTGCCTTTACAGGTCGGTGGGTTGCCAGACAACCCTGACATGGCCAGACCACAGCTCATTCCACTTCTTTCCCTCATATTACCCATGGCCACCAGAAGTCAGAGCATACTTCCCTGGGTCTGCGGAGACTTCATCCCCACTAATGCTCACTCCGCTTCCATGCTCCATATGGCCTCTGCTCTGTCTTCTGGCTAGCTCACTTGCACTTTATTCCTATGTGTGGCTCACTACAGTAGAATGCTTCTCCTTTTAAAACAGAAACTGGGACAGTGGGATTGCTCAGTAGGTAAAGGGACTTGCTGCTAAGTCTGATGCTCTCAATTCAGTCCCCAAGACCCACACAAAAGCGGGAGAGAACCAAGTCCATGGCTTGTCTTCTGATCTCTGCTCAAGCTGTGATACCTGCTTCCATTCACAACAAGTAAACAAATAAATAAGTAGATAGATAAATGTGGGTGTTGGGGGAACTGAACCTGGGTCCTCTGCAAGAGCATCAAGTGCTCTTAACTGCTGAGACATCTTTCCAGTACCGAATACTGGCTTCTTGTAATTGCTTTACCAGATTTCCTCTGTGTGTAAGACACTAGTTACAAGGGATAGTACAGCTGAGGTGGATGAGACTCTTTTTATTGTATATTTATTTTTACCATGATGGTTGTCAAATTTCACTTTTTACTTTTGAAATCTAACACTTTCAGATCGGAGTTAATCATAACCGGTGACACTGAGGGGTAGGGGCAGTAGAAGCGCCATGCAAATTGCAGACACAAAACAAAAAAAACTACAATGGGAATGAGCTCCAAGCCACTGAAGATGGATTCTGACTTTGTGCTCGAGGTAGGCCGGCCTTTAGTGAGAGTGGGAATAAGTACCTTTCTCTAATTCTGCTAGGTGTCCACGTAGGAAACTGAGGTAACTGCTGCGGTGTTCAGTTACTCCCTGACGACCTGGCATCCTGCCCAGGCAGGTGCCCTAGGATGCTGTTTGGTTGGCTTGCCCTTTTCTGGCTCCCCACGCATCCTCGTACTTGCCAGGGGATCTTGTTACTGCTGTTCTGTATCCTTTATTAATAGTTTTCATCACTGTGGTCAAAGATGTCTGACAGAACAATTCAAGGGCAGAAGGGTTGATTTTGGCTCAGGGTTTTAGAGGGTTCAATTCATGGTTGCTTGGGCCATGCTTGGGCAGACCATCATGGAGTAGGGAGGGAGTGGGTAGCAGTGGAGCTTATACATCTTGTGGCAGACAAGAAGCAGAAAAGGTGACAGGAAGGAACCAGGGACAAAACACAACTAAACGCCCATCCCGGTGGCATACTTTCTCCAGAGAGAATGCACCTCCTAAAGTTCCAAGAACCTCTTCAAATAGCATCACTGGGGGCAGAGCCCCCACCACACAGGCCTATGGGGGACATATCACCACGACAGACTGACAAGCAGCCTTAATTATCCTTCCGGGTTACTTTAAAACCTTGCTAAGAATGAATGAGACCATCCCTCAGAGCAAGCAAGCAAGCCAGAGTTTTCTCTCTTCTAGCGTCCTTTCTAGCCTCATCCACCTGAGGGATACATCGGTTGTGGGCCGCACAGTGAGGAGCCAGCATGGTCCTCTGCTGAGGGCTTCCAGAGAAAGGCCCTTCGCCCTTCTCTCTCTCCCTTTTCTTCCTCAAGCCCTCTTCTCCATCTCTCCTGCCACCTGCTGAAGCACTGTGCTAATGGCCTCCCAAGGTGAGCCTAGATAAGAGGTTTCCAAGGAATGCGTGGGGAACTGAAGGTTGCAACCCTCTGTCCAACAGCTCCAATTGTTACCAGCAAGGCTCTGGAAAACAAGGCCAGTAATGGCTCACTAGTGTCTTACCTTGATGGACATTGAAAGTCATGATAAAGGTAGTCTCATCAGAAAGATAGGGTCTTGGCACAGGAACAGACAGTGGGACACAATGGAAAGAAACTGACTTCGTGGGAACTGGGTACAGTGTATAATAAAGGTGCCATTTCGATTCTCTAAGGGCTTGTTTCGTAAATGCTGGTAGAATAATGGCCGTCGTGTGGAAAACAAAAGACTTGCCACTGATTTCATTACTGACAGATAAGGATGCAACAGGAAAGCAAAGCAAGTTTCTAGAAGGAAATTTGGGGGGAATATTCGTGTGTTGATCGGGACCGTGACCCTCTAAATAGCACAAGAAACTTAAAAGTCACAAGAGGAAGAAAACAGATTTGTTAATGTGGATAATTAAAATTTCCAGCAGGTAGAAAATATTATAAAATGTCAAATGGGCCAGCGAGGTGACTCAGCAGATAAAGGAGTTTGCTGCCAAGCTAGATGACCTGAGTTCTATCCCCAGGGCCCATAAGATGAAAGGAGAAACTGACTTCTGAAAGTTGTCCTCTGACCTTCACACAAGTGCCATGGCACTGCCCATATACAAACACACACAAAATAACCTTAAACAAAATGCAGGGGAAGGGGAGCCAGAGAAATGGCTTAGTAGTTAAGAACACTTGCTGTTCGTTCTTTGCAGGAGATCAAGGTTCAGTTCCCAGCACCCAGATGGCAGCTAAGAGCCATCTGTCACTCCAGTTCCAGGGATCTGAGCCCCTCTTCTGTCCCCCATGAGCAGTGGGTACACATGGTGCACAGACATTCATGGAGGCAAAACTCTCATACACACTATGACTAAGACTCTTTTTTAAACGTTTTTAAAATGTTAAGTCAAAAGACAGCTAATAAGCAGTGAGAAAATACTTATAACTATAGTTATAATGACTGATGGAGGATGAATATCTACAATATTAGAATTAATATCAATATGCATATGAAGTTTCTGAAAATCAAATATTTTATATTAAAGAAATGGCAGATTTGTTATTTCACTCTGACTCTGATGAGAAAAAGGCAGGTAATTTAAGGGGTTGGGGAGACGGCTCAGTTAGAGTAGTAATGCCACTCACGTTAAAGTCGATTGCAAAGCAACAGTGAGCCTGGGGCAGAGAGGAAAGAACAGACGAATGTGGCAGCTAGTGGAAAAGGGCCATTTCCAGGTGAACTGAATGGCTAACCCCAGCGAAAGAGAAAAGCTCACAAGCTGACTGCCTATGGTGCCCTGTCATGAAAGGTAGACTTAACTGAGTTACAGGACCTACATTTCTCATTGTCAGTAGACACTTAGTACATACTCACTGTGAGTCGAGGACCTAACAATATGGAAAACAAAAAGGTCAACCTGACCTCTGGGCCAGCAATATGGCTTATCTGATGAAGGCTTGGTGGCCTTGACTTGAGTTCAGTCCCTGGGACCCATGTGGTAGAAGGAGAGAACGAATTCCCATAAGTTTTCCTCTGATCTCTAAGCAAACATGAGTGTGTGCGTGCACACACACACACACACTTGGGTGGGGGAGATGCTGAAACATTGACTTCTATTCTTAGATTTCACAAGAACTGGTCCAATCAAAATGTCTGCACTAAAGGACTATTTTTCTATCTATCCAATAAACTTTATTATCCTTCTCTCTCCCCTCCCCGTGTGTGTGTGTGTGTGTGTATGTGTGTGCACATATTTGTGTGTGTGTGTGAGTGTGTGCATGCATATACTATAGCACCTGTGTGGTTACAGGACAATCCTAGCCTTTGGTCTTGTTTAAGACAGGGACTCTTTGTTCCTTGCTGCTTACACTGAGCTAGTCCCTAAGAGCTTCGGGGAACTCTTCTATCCTCTCTCACAGCAGGGACACTGAGAAAGACTACAGGGTTTGGGGGATTTGAACTCAGGACATCACAGCTCTCTCTGAGCCTTTCCTTCAGCTCCTAATCTTGATTCTTACTGGATTCTGGGACTGTCATCTAGATGGTCTGGAGACACCAGCCAAGGACCATGCCGATTGATATCAATAAAGATACAATTAAGGGTCACAACAGTACATGCCATGCTTCAAAGAAAGTTTTCCCCTGTTTCTTCTCCCAGTGAAGCAAGCACAGTTTTATAACACCCAGAAGGACAGATCCATGGTCAGGGGTCAGGATATCTTTCTAATTGAAGATCTCTTGAACGCCCTTCATAATGCAGATATGGAAGAAGGAGATTGAAAAAGTATACAAAGCCATTAAATTGATCACAACATGGAGTTTGGCACTATGGTTACTAGACAGGAGGTTTTTGCTGACATGTTTTGGATTTAGGTTTAGTAACTTCAGCTGTCAAGAGTCTGTGATGATTTTCTGATTGAAGGTTATATTTAAGAATTATCAGAGACCTTTTAAATAGAAAGCCCTCAGGGCTGGAGAGATGGTTGGGCAGCTCACAACCACCTATAACTCCAGCTCCAGGGCACCCACCTCCCTCTTCTGGCCTCTGTTGACATCCATAGTCATGCGTACATATCTATACACACATACACAGAATTAAAAATAAAATAAATCTTTAAAAATAAAATCCCCACTAGATGTTGTGGCATAGAACTTTAATCACAGCACTGGAGAGGCAAAACCAGACAGGACTCTGTCATCTTGAGGCCAGCCTGGTCTACGTACATAGTAAATTGTAGGCCGGGCAGTGGTGGCGCACACCTTTAGTCTCAGCATTTGGGAGGCAGAGGCAGGCGGATTTCTGAGTTCGAGGCCAGCCTGGTCTACAGAGTGAGGTCCAGGACAGCCAGGACTACACAGAGAAACCCTGTCTTGGGAAAAATAAAAAAATAAAAAAAGTAAATTGTAGTTCAACCAGAGCTACATAATGAAACCCTGTCTCAATAAAGTAAAATCAAATCCCCAATTGAGTAAAGAGACAGCCTGCAAAATGGGAAAACATTGCTACTTATGGACCCTGACTGAGAACATCTAGGATACACAGATATACAAAGATTTCAAAACACCTAAATAACAAGACATTAACAAATAATAAATGAACAAATGAAACGAGCAATGGTTCTCAAGAGATGAATTACAGATGGCCAATAAACATGCTTAGCCTTATTAGTCATCAGTGAAATGCAAATTAAGATTCCATCTCACCCTAGCCAGGACCCTCAGTCATTAAGAAAACAAATAACAAGTGGTGAAAATGTGGACGCACTGCTGGGCATAGTGTAAACTAGTCCAGCCACTTTGGACATCAGCATGGAGATTCCTCAAAAAGCTAAAACTAGATCTACCATATGACGAAGCTTTTCCACCCCTGGATATTTAGGCAAAGGGCTGCAAGCCAACATTTGACAGAGATACTTGCTCATCAGTGTTTGCTGCAGGGACAGTCACAGTAGCTGAGTTATGGAAGCAGCCCAATCCATCAGTGTGTGTGTGTGGGGGGGGGCTGGATAAGGAAAAGGTGGTGTATATCCACAAAGGAATTTTTCAGCCATGGGGGGGAAAATGTAGCTACACTGTGCAGGGAAATGGATGCAACTGGATGCAGTCTTATTAGGTAAAGCAAGTCAGTCTCAGAAGAACAAATACTGTGGCTGGAGAGAACTCAGCTGTTAAGGACACGTACCGCTCTTCCAGATGACCCATTCTGTTCCCAGCTCCAGGGGATCTGATGCTTCTGGCCATTGTAGGCTCACATACATACACACGAATTCACATAAATAAATAAATAAATAAATAAATAAGCAAAAGACATTTGTCGTTTCTCATGTGTAGTTTGGAGCTCTGCCTGCCTCTGCCTCCTGAGTGCTAGGATTAAAGGCCTATGTCACTACTCCTGGCTCTAGATTTTCTATAGATAAATAAGATCATATATGTACATATGACAAGAAAATTAAAGCGGAGCTGTTTAGGGAAATAAAGGGGATTCATGGTGGGGGTAGGAAAGACATGGGAGAAAAGCAGGTTATGAAGTAGGTAATATGATTAAAAATTATTTGTAGGGAAATGTCCTTGGGTAACAGGCCCTTGGGTAACAATAAATAATAATAAATAATAATAAAGAAATACAATGAAATAAAATCCCAGGTTCCTTCTTTGGAGATTCTGATGTGAGAGGTCAGAGATGAGGATACAAATTCCTATTCTGGAAAAGCTTCACAGAAGAGCCTCACACATGCCTTTGCTTCAGAACCCGGGGAGGCTTAGGGGCGAGTACACTGTGGGTTCGCAACCATGCCCACTCTCCCGATTAATAGGCAGCTTTCATTGTAAGTTTAGGGAAATGAGTGGTGGCCTTGGAAGGCAGGGAAGGTGCCTATCCCTTGGAGAAGACCCGATGAAGGACACAGAAGGACTACTGTGAAGGACACTCACCACAAGGACTCACAACTCTAGTGAGCCAAGAGACAATCCCGGATATCTTTGGTTTGATGTTGAGGACGCCCCCCCAAAGCTGTATTTCTTCACTTGGTGGCTAATGGGCTTAAGAGAAGAGCACCTCCAACCCTCAAATTGAAACATGGATCCTGTAAGAAGGACTGGGCAGATGCTAATATTCCTAACTTACAGGTAAAGAATAAGACACATAGTGATGAGCATCCCCTGGTTACACAGTTAATCGTTAATGAAACCAGGTCACCAAAATCTGCTTTCTACATTACGTACAAACAGCCAGATTGCCTATGTAAGCGGCCATGCTTGCCAGGTACGACGTCCCACACTTGCAATCCAGGCATTTGGTATGCTGAGGCAGGAAGAACACAAGTTCTAGGCCAGCCTGGGCTACAAAGTGAGTTCCAGGCTAGCCCAGACTACATAGTGAGACCTTGTCTAGAAAAATCAAACCAAATAAACCAATAATAAAGATAATCTTCTGTAGTTCATTACTTCATTCTTCCTTTCTTCTTTCTGTTATTCCTTCTCCCTTCCCTCCTTTACTCCCTCCCTCCCTCCTTCAATTCATCTTTGAGATTTCTTGCTATTAGAAATGTAATGGACTTCGGGGTCCCTGCAGCCTTTAAAATCCACCACCCCATGGTGCTGAGACCATACCTTTACAGCCTATTCCTTACCTAGTAGAGTCTGGGTAGGACAGGGGTACACTGAGGCAGGCCCATTCCTAGGGAACAAGGAAACAGCCCTTTGACCTACAGCTTTTGCTCTAGGGCTCCACACTGGCCTCACGAAACCTCCCTTAGACTGAACTGTGGTCTGTTCCTTCCACTAAAACTTCCTTCTTGTTCTCTCTCCTTCTAAGATGGACCCTCGCTGAGATCTAAGGCCCTGTCAGATAGCCTGCATATCAGATACTTACAATTCATAAAAGTGGCAAAATTAGCAACAAAATAAATGTATGAGGAACCGTATTAAAGAGCTGCAGCATTTAGGAAGATTGAGAGCTACTGAGCTAGAGTCATCTGGGAAAAGAGGGCCTCAGTTGGAAAATGCCTCCACCAGACTGCCAGCAGACATGACCCTGGGGTATTTTCTTGGTTAGTGATTGATGCAGGGGGACCCAGCTCACTGTGAGTGTGGACAAGTGGTCCTGCGTGGCATGAGAAAGCTGACTGAGCAAGCCATGCAAGCAGTGTTCCTTCATGGCCTCTGCTTCAGTTCCAGCCTCCAGGTTCCTGCCCTGACTTCCCGTCATGATGTAAGCTGTAAACTGAGATAAATCCTCTCCTCCCCAAGTTGCTTTTGGTCATGGTGCTTTATCACAACAATAAGAAAGTACTAGGAGAGCACTCCTCTCTTGCTTCTTGTCTCTCTTACTTTCTTCTTTCTGGACTCTGTGCCAATCATACTACGTGCACATAGATTAAAATTGTCTGGTCTTAGGCTCAGGGTGTAGCTAGCTTACTTGGTAGAGTGTCTGTCTAGCAGGCAGAAGGCTCATGTTTTTATCCCCAGAACCACATACAATGGTCATTATGTGGTACACCTGTGATCCCTCAGTACTCAAATCAGGAGAATCAAAATTTCTAGGCCATCCTTAACTACACAATGAGGTGGAGGCCAGCCTAAGCTACATTAAACTTTGTCCCTTCCCCCCAAAAGTATTCTATGGGGTCTGGAGAGATGGCTCAGTGTTTAAGAGTCCTTGTCACTCTTGCACGGACCTGGGTTTGGTTCCCAGCACACACGTGGTGGCTCACAATTGTCTGTACTCCAGCTCCTTAGAATCTATTGTTCTCTTTTGGCTTCTGTGAGTTACAGACACACTCATGGTGCACATACATACATACATACATACATGCATACATACATACATGCAGGCAAATACTCTTGATTCAAAACACAAGCCTGAAAGGCTCATTGAAGCCCAGTGTAATAAATGTAACCACAGGATAAGACATCAGGAGGGCCCAGGGGAGTAGAGAAACCAAGCCAATTCACAGCGGAAATGGACACAATCGTAGGTAAGAGAATGGAAACCATTGGGGTGAGTTGAGCTGGCCAGAGATGATGAAAATGCCCCAGGCTCCCATACTGCCTGGGCTACAGTTTCTACCCAGAGAGCAGGAAAAGAGGCCAAAGAGCTGAATAGGGGTACATGTCATAGAGTTAGGCTCCTAGCCTGGAGCCAGTGTTTCCCAGTACTGGGCTAGCTATGCTAGGCTACATAATTACCTGGCACCTGATTTTTTAAAAACCCACCCACATGGAGTCTCCTGCCAGAGGAGGGCGGTTTGGAGATTAAATATGCATTTTTCTGGCTTTTTTTTTTTTCATAAGAATTTGTCCCTCTGTGCTCCAGACAGGGCTGAAGAGTCACCGGAGAATTGTTTGATTTGGCAGTCTCTCTTATGTAGTACGGGAACTAAAGCAACAGAAAATGAGAATCCAGAGACCTGCTGCTCCGCATTTGTTGTCATTTGTTCCTTTGGGTTCTGGTGACTTAAGCAGCTTTGTTTTGTTTTGTTTGCAAGCCAAGCAAAACAAGGGAGTCCCCACTTACAGTCTTGGACCATGACTTGACTTGACATGACAGTCTTGACTCTTCCATGATCCCTCCTTGGGAGTAGAGACACGTGACCATCGTCATTTCAACAACAAGACTCCAGCAGAAGGGTTCATGCAAGCACCCAAGGTGACGGAAGAGTTAGAGAGCACAGCCCCTACCCCTAACTTGCCTCCATCTTATTCAGACATTTCATGGGAGGATTTCCCTATAATGAGATGTGGATTTGAACAGGTTTGGCTCCCATAGACTCACGTGTTTGAATGCTTGGCCACAGGGAGTGGCACTATTAGGAGGTGTGGCCTTGTTGGGGTAGAGGTGGCCTTGTTGGAGGAAGTGTGTCACTGGGGGGTTTTGAGATCTCCTATGCTCAATCTCTGCCCAGTATGGAATGAGAGCCTCCTCTTGACTGCCTTCAGATCAAGGTGTAGAACTCTCAGCTCCTTCTCCAGCACCATGCCTACCTGGATGCTGCCATGCTTCCTGCCATGATGATAATGGACTAAACCTCTGAAACTGCATGCCGGCCCCAATGCAATGTTTGCCTTTATAAGAGTTGCCTTGGTTATGGAGTCCCTTCACAGCAAAAAACCTCTAAGACATGACACTAGCCTTTCTGGCTGAGCTCTTCCATTTCAGAACCCAGCTCTTCACCATCCTGATCTTGTGAAGCCTAAAACTTTGTCCATCTATGATGTAGGTGGGAAGAAGGTAACTCTGAGTCCCTGGTATATTTGACTGGATGTGGCCATGAAAGAGCTTAGGCCCAAGGTGTCTTATCTAAGATGAAGGATGGATAGTCTCTGGCAGTGGACGTACTGACTGACTGATGTGAGCTGGATTAGCAGGCAAGGGGGGTCTCAAAGGGACAGGGTGAGTCTGAGGAGTTGGCTGATCTGCAGCGGAACTCTCAAACAGGTAAAGTGAGTCCAGGTCCTGGTCTGGATACAGGTACTAGGGGCAAAAGTGACCACTGGAACAATAAAAGATGGCCCTACTAGAGGGTACATCATAAGAAGTGAAGGGGCTGTTGTGTGGTGGCCCACACCTTTAATCCCAGTGACCTAGGAGGCAAAGGCAGGCAGATCTCTGTGAATTTGAGGCCAACCTGGTCTACAAAATGAGTTCCAGGCCAGCCAGGTCTCACATAGTGAAACTCTGTCTCATAAACAAAGAAGTGAATGGGAACTCAAGCATTCAAGATACAGACAGGAAAAGAAGAGACTTTCTCTCTCTCTCTCTCTCTCTCTCTCTCTCTCTCTCTCTCTCTCTCCCTCTCCCTCTTTCCCTCTCTTCCTCATCTCTATCTCTCGACATAGACTCATGTGCCAAGGCTAGCCTCAAACTTGTTAGGAATGCTGACCCTGAACTCCTGATCTTCCCATCTCTACCTCCCAGGGGCTACAATTACAAGCATGTGCTGCCATGCCCATGTCCTAATTTCTTACAGAAACCTGTAGTAGATGCTGTCCCACTTTAGTGTCCCCTAAGCTAGTATCTGCTTGATGACTTGGCCCAGCATGTGGTAGGCTGGAAGTGGGCCCTGATAGACAGAGAAGAGGAATCACAGACTGAGCCCCCTGAAAATGTGAGCCAAAATAAAGACTTGAGTCGCTTCTGTCAGAAACTGGGTCAGAGCAATGAGAAAATTAACTAATATGGAAAACTGGTCCCAGAAAAGTGGATTGTTCCTGTGAGTAAGCCTGACCACATGGATCTAAGACCTTTGAAACTGGTTTCTGATATGAATTTAAAGAAGTCTGGAGAAGTGGGCCAGAGAAAGATGGGAATGACATCAGCAGAGCTTAGTGGGCAATGCTGATGGAAGCTCAATACCAGAATACTGAGAGAAACACTGGAAGGAAAGACTGTACTCACTGAGCATTTCGATGGGAATGAGAGCTCTGGGAACTGGGTTAGAAGCACTCCATTCTGGCAAAGAGTTTGTCTGCATTCTGACCACGTGAGGTTGAATTTTTTTTTTTTTGAGGTTGAATTTCTTTTATTAATGTTTATTGGTTGTAAAACAAACAAACAAACAAACAAACATCAGGAAACTGGGAGACAGCATAGTTGGTAAAGGGATTGTCTTACATACATGAAAACCCAACTCAATCCCTAGAATTTGCATTTTTAAATAAGCCAGGTGTGGTAATGTATTCTTGTAATCCCAGGGCTGGGGAGGTCAAGACAGGTAGAACCCTGGAGCTGGTTGGGCAGCAAGCCCTGCCTTGGTGAGCCCCAGGCTAATGACAGATTTATCTCAAAGGAGGTGGATGCTCCAAAGAATGACAACCAAGGTTGTCCCTCTGGCTTCTATGCATCACACACACACACACACACACACACACACACACACACGCACACACACACGGATTTCATTATGATATTTCCTATATGTATTGTTAGCATTCCTTCAAGGCGTGGCCCCCCAGTTGCCTGGCAACAGCCAGGTATGTCTGACCCACTATAAAAGAGGCTGCTTGCCCCTCCTCTTCTCTTGCTCTCTTGCCTTCTCCTCTCCTCTCCCTCTGTCTTTTGTCCCTTCCCTCTCTTTCCCCATTCCCTCTCCCCCTTTTCTCTCTATGTGTTCCTGGCTGGCTGGCTCTCTCTCTCTCTCTCTCTCTCTCTCTCTCTCTCTCTCTCTCTCTCTGTGTGTGTGTGCTTTATCTCTACTCCATCCTCAGCTCCCCTCCCCATGCCCTGAATAAACTCTATTCTATACTATACCATCATCCTGTCGCTGGTCCCTCAGGGGAAAAGGATCCCTCAGCATGGGCCCCGCTGAGGCACCTCCTTCCACCTCACCACACTGTGCCTCTACCAAACATATCCTGGCTCTTTGTTTTTTGTAAAACGCAGCATGTATATGATGTGCTTTGGTCATCCTGCAGTAATCCTCTCTTAAGGCCTGTGCCCTCCCTCAGATCGTCTTTCAAGACAGTCCCCTTTCTGTATCTTTCATGTTTTTGGTTTTGTTGTTGTTGTTTTTTAAATCTAGGTTCCTCTAGAATGAGAGCCTGCAATTTTTGTCTGAGTCTGGCCATTAAGTCCTGACCACGCCAGATCTCATCTGACTATTTCAGTGAGCATGACGATCACCAATTCCATCTTTTTTCCTGCAGGTGACATGATTCTGTCCCTCTGTTTGGCTGAACAAAAATCCCTTTGTGATCTCTCTCTCTCTCTCTCTCTCTCTCTCTCTCTCTCTCTCTCACACACACACACACACACACACACGGGGGGGGGGATGTCTGTTTGAGCTCACATTAACCATCAGCAGAGGCGACCCAGAGATTCTTACCTTTACCCAGCAACAAGGCTTTTGTCCTCCTTTGGTTATGAAGAGAAGAAATACAGACAAAGAAAACCCTTCAATACCGACCTACAGCAACATCAGCTCAAGAAAGCCTAAATTTGCTTTCCCAAGTCTTGAACAGGATCTTATGTTTTTCTGCTTGCAAAGGAAGCTCGCAATGAAATTATATTCCCCAAATCACATTGTAAGAGACCATAATAAAGGCAAAGATGTGTTTCAGATGCCCTCTCCCTGTGTACCCCACGGCTTATCACACTGTGAACACTGGAGAGTAAAGTCCCTCACAGTGCTTCATGCTGTGTCACTGCAATTGGAAAGATGTCAGAATATGTCACCAATTGACACAAGCAACGTCCAAATTTATGATTTTTTAAGCTCGTGTTTTTGAAGGTAGATATTTGAAATAAAAAGATTGATTTGTAAAAAATGTGACCATATAGCAAGACAAAGGACTAAGTGTGGGGATGGGGACATATCACTAAAACCACTAAATGAAACACTGTTAGCATTCTTTGTTCATTTCCATCAGTAGTCATGTGTGTGCTTTTGAGAGCTTTTGTAACTTACGATCAAATATCATCCAGTCCTGTGTTTTGAGGACAAATGAATCTGGTTCAGCCACATTGAGAGCTTATACATAAATACCCTTGAGAATACATAAACAGAGACACGACTAATAGACTTGCCAACTACTCTAATAAAGGTAAAATGTGCAGGCCAAGATATTTGAGATGGCTTAGTACTTAACTGATAAACATTGCTAATAAAGCTGCCCCCTGCTGTCCTGAACAGAAATGCAGAGGCTTAAAAAACTCATCAAAGAAGGGATTTTAAAAGCCTACAAGATGGACTCTACAGCCTGAGCTTCCATAAAAGCCTTTTACATGATGAATACGGCTTGCCTGGCTGTTTAAATCAGTGTCATGACATACAAATGACAACTATGTCAATTTATTTGAGGCCTACCTGATACTATAATGTCCCCCCACTTTCCACTCAGTTTAGCAAACTTTAGCATTTAGGGGTGAGAGGGTGTCAAATTTAGCATTTAGCATTTGGAGATGAGGGGCTGTCAAAATTTCAAGTAGCCTAGACTCAGACTCACTGTGGAACTGAGGTTTTGATCCCTCCTACCTCCAACCCCCTTTTAGGTTTCTGGTTTTGAATCCAAAAGGTCCTTTTAATATGGCTTAGCTTTCATACACCATATTTGCATTAAAAAGGATTACATGAAATACCATGGAGGTTGAAATAACCACGCTTACAGAAACAGCAAGAGAGGCATTGTTTGGTGCTGCTGTGCCTTGGATGTCATGGGTCCCTCTCAAAGGTTAATTGGGTTGAGAGATTGGTCCCCATTGTGGCAAAATGGAAGCAGCAGGAGCTTCCCAGAGATGGGGCCTGGATGGGAGGGCCTAGGTTGACAGGGGATGACTGGGGGTAGTCCTTCCAAGAGGATTATTCAAAACGGTTGAACCTGACCCCACATGGTCGGTTGGTTGCTGTGGTTTCTCATCACTCTTTCCCATGAGGGCTCCTGTTGCTGCCATCTGCTATGATGTCAGACAGCTGGGAGGCCTCTTCCAGAGCTAAGCCGGTGACAGAACCATACCCTTGAGCTTTCTGAACTGCAAGTTAAATAAACCATGTTTCTTTTAATGAATAACCTGCCCTGGCTGTTACATTACCCTAATGAGACTGAGGAAAAGCCGGGAGGTAAGAGCCTGCCTGCTTCCACCTGTGGCCAGAGACCCCTGCCTGGGCCACCAGGCCTCCATAGACAAACAGCACAGGGAGAAAGCGACCTGCCCACTGGTGCTAAGGAGCCATCAGAAGGAGGGCTCCAGTCACAGGGTCTGAGGAAAAGCCCGCAGGTTTCCACCTGAGGTGGGAGACCTCTGCCTAGGTCACCAGGCCTCCATAGACGAACAGTGCAGGGAGAAAGCGAGCTGCCCACTTGTGTGGAAAAGCCAGCAACAGGAGGACTCCAGACACAGGGTCTGAAGAACAGCCGGGAGAGAGAACTGGTCTCTCAGGAATATTGACATCTGGGCTTGAAGGAAAGACAAGCCACAGTCAGAGAGAGAAAGACCAGCTAACTCCAGAGATAACCAGATGTCGAAAGGCAAGGACAAGAACACAAAGAACAGAAACCAAGACTACTTGGCTTCATCAGAACCCAGCTCTCCCACCACAGCCAGCCCTGGATACCCCAACACACCAGAAAAGGAAGACTCAGACTTAAAATCACTTATCAAGAGGATGATAGAAGATTTTAAGAAGGAAATAAATAACTCCCTTAAAGAAATACAAGAGAACACAGGTAAACAACTGGAAGCCCTTAAAGAGGACACACAAAAATCCCTTGAAGAATTACAGGAAAACATAATCAAACGGGCAGAATTACAGGAAAACACAATCAAACAAATGAACAAAACCATTCAGGAATTAAAAACAGATATAGAAACAATAACGAAATCACAAAGGGAGACAACCCTGGAGTTAGAGAACATAGGAAAGAAATCAGGAGTCATAGATGCAAGCATCACCAACAGACTACAAGAGATGGAAGAGAGAATCTCCGGTGTAGAAGATACCATAGAAAGCATGGACACAACAGTCAAAGAAAACACAAAATCCAAAAAGCTCCTAACCCAAAACATCCAAGATATCCAGGATGCAATGAGAAGACAGAACCTGAGGATAATAGGTATAGAAGAGAGTGAAGACTCCCAACTTAAAGGACCAGTAAATGTCTTCAACAAAATTATAGAAGAAAACTTCCCTAACCTAAAGAAAGAGATGAACATAAATATACAAGAAGCCTACAGAACGCCAAATAGACTGGATCAGAAAAGAAATTCCTCCCATCACATTATAGTCAAAACACCTAATATACAAAACAAGGAAAGAATATTAAAAGCAGTAAGGGAAAAAGGGCAAGTAACATATAAAGGCAGACCTATCAGAATTACACCAGACTTCTCACCAGAGACTATGAAAGCTAGAAGATCCTGGGCAGATCTCATACAGACTCTAAAAGAACACAAATGCCAGCCCAGGCTGCTATACCCAGCAAAACTCTCAATAATCATAGATGGTGAAACCAAAATATTCTACGATAAATCCAAATTTGCACAGTATGTTTCCACAAACCCAGCCCTACAAAGAATAATAGATGGAAAACGCCAACTCAAGGAGGGAAACTACACTCAAGAAAAAGTAAGAAAGTAATCTTTCAACAAACTCAAAAGAAGATAGCCACACAAACAATATAAACAACATCAAAAATAACAAGAAATAATAAGCACTATTCTTTAATATCTCTTAACATCAATGGTCTCAACTCCCCAATAAAAAGACATAGACTGACAGACTGGATTCATAAACAGGACCCAGCATTTTGCTGCATCCAGGAAACGCACCTCTGTGTTAAAGAGAAACACTACCTCAGAGTAAAGGGCTGGAAAACAATTTTCCAGGCAAATGGCCCCAAGAAACAGGCTGGAGTAGCCATTCTAATATCGGATAAAATCGACTTTCACCCAAAAGTCATCAGAAAAGATAAGGATGGACACTTCATACTCATCAAAGCAAAAATCTACCAAGAAGAACTCTCAATTCTGAACATCTATGCCCCGAATGCAAGAGCTCCCACTTTCATAAAAGAAACTCTATCAAAGCTCAAAGCACACATTGCACCTCACACAATAATAGTGAGAGACTTCAACACCCCAATATCAACAATGGACAGATCTTGGAAACTAAACAGAGACACGGTGAAACTAACAGATGCTATGAACCAAATGGGTTTAACAGGTATCTATAGAACATTTCATCCTACATCAAAAGAATATACCTTCTCAGCACCTCGTGGTACCTTCTCCAAAATTGATCATATAATTGGTCACATAACAAACCTCAACAGATATAAGAAGATTGAAATAATCCCATGCCTCCTATCAGATCACTACGGATTAAGGTTGGTCTTCAATGGCAACAACAACAACAGAAAGCCCACATACACATGGAAGCTGAACAATGCTCTGCTCAATGATAACTTGGTCAAGGAAGAAATAAAGAAGGAAATTAAAGATTTCCTAGAATTTAATGGAAATGAAAGTACAACTTACCCAAATCTATGGGACACAATGAAAGCAGTGTTAAGAGGAAAACTCATAGCTCTGAATGCCTCCAAAAAGAAACTGGAGAGAGCATACACTAACAGCTTAACAGCACATCTGAATGTTCTAGAACAAAAAGAAGCTAATACACCCAAGAGGAGTGGAAGGCAGGAAATAATCAAATTAAAGGCTGAAATCAACCAAGTGGAAACTAAAAGAACTATACAAAGAATCAACAAAACCAGGAGCTGGTTCTTTGAGAAAATCAACAAGATAGATAAACCCTTAGCCAGACTAACCAGAGGGCACAGAGACAGTGTGCAAATTAACAAAATTAGAAATGAAAACGGAGATATAACAACAGACTCTGAGGAAATTAAAAAAATCATCAGATCCTACTACAAAAGCCTATATGCAACAAAATTGGAAAATCTGGAGGAAATGGAAAAGTTTCTAGACAGATATCAATTACCAAAGTTAAATCAGGATCAGATAAACCATCTAAACAGTCCCATAACCCCCAAAGAAATAGAAGCAGTCATTAACAGTCTCCCAACCAAAAAAAGCCCAGGACCAGATGGGTTCAGTGCAGAATTCTACCAGACCTTCAAAGAAGACCTAATACCAATACTCTTCAGTCTATTCCACAAAATAGAAACGGAAGGAATAGTACCCAATTCATTCTATGAGGCCACAGTTACACTGATACCAAAGCCCCACAAAGACCCAACAATAAAAGAAAACTTCAGACCAATTTCCCTTATGAATATCGATGCAAAAATACTCAATAAAATTCTTGCAAACCAAATCCAAGAACACATCAAAACCATCAATCATCACAATCAAGTAGGCTTCATCCCAGGGATGCAGGGATGGTTCAATACCCGGAAATCCATCAATGTAATCCACTACATAAACAAACTCAAAGAAAAAAACCACATGGTCATTTCATTAGATGCTGAAAAAGCATTTGACAAAGTTCAACATCGCTTCATGATAAAAGTCTTGGAAAGATCAGGAATTCAAGGAGTATACCTAAACATAGTAAAAGCAATATACAGTAAACGAGTGACTAACATCAAACTAAATGGAGAGAAATTTGAAGCAATTCCACTAAGATCTCTCTCTGCCCTCTCTCTCCCTATCTATTCAATATAGTACTGGAAATTCTAGCTAGAGCAATTAGACAACAAAAGGGATACAAACTGGAAACGAAGAAATCAAAATATCACTATTTGCAGATGATATGCTGGTATACTTAAGTGACCCGAAAAACTCCACCAGAGATCTGCTACAGCTGATAAACAACTTCAGCGAAGTGGCTGGATACAAAATTAACTCAAGCAAATCAGTACCCTTCCTATACTCGAAGGATAAACAGGCTGAGGAAGAAATTAGGGAAATAACACCCTTCACAATTTTCACAAACAATATAAAATATCTTGGTGTGACTCTAACCAAACAAGTGAAAGATCTGTATGACAAGAACTTCAAGTCCCAGAATAAAGAAATCGAAGAAGACCTCAGAAGATGGAAAGATCTCTCATGCTCATGGATTGGCAGGATTAATATAGTTAAAATGGCCATCCTGCCGAAAGCAATCTACAGATTCAATGCAATCCCCACCAAAATTCCAACTCAATTCTTCATAGACATAAAAAGAGCAAATCTCAAATTCATATGGAGTAACAAAAAACCCAGGATAGCAAAAACTATTCTCAACAATAAAAGGTCTTCTGGGGGAATCAGCCTCCCTGACCTGAAGCTATACTACAGAGCAGTAGTGATAAAAACTGCATGGTATTGGTACAGTGACAGGCAGGTAGATCAATGGAATAGAATCGAAGACCCAGAGATGAACCCACACACATGGTCACTTGATCTTCGACAAAGGAGCTAAAACCATACAGTGGAAAAAAGACAGCATCTTCAACAAATGGTGCTGGTTCAACTGGCAGTCTACATGTAGAAGATTGAGAATTGATCCATTCCTATCTCCCTGTACAAAGCTCAAGTCCAAGTGGATCAAGGACCTTCACATAAAACCAGATACACTGAATCTAATAGAAGAGAAAGTAGGGAAGAATCTTGAACACTTGGGCACAGGGGAAATGTTCTTGAAAAGAACACCAATGGCTTGTGCTCTAAGATCAAGAATTGACAGATGGGACCTCATAAAATTACAAAGCTTCTGTAAGGCAAAGGACACTGTAAATAGGACAAAACAGCAACCTACAGATTGCGAAAAGATCTTTACCAATCCTACATCCGATAGAGGACTAATATCCAATGTATACAAAGAACTCAAGAAGCTAGACGCCAGAGATCCAAATAACCCTATCAAAAAATGGGGAAGAGAGCTAAGCAGAGAATTCTCAACTGAGGAAACTCGAATGGCCGAGAAGCACCTAAAGAAATGTTCAACATTTTTAGTCATCAGGGAAATACAAATCAAAACAACCCTGAGATTTCACCTCACACCAGTCAGAATGGCTAAGGTCAAAAGCTCAGGTGACAGCAGATGTTGGTGAGGATGTGGAGAAAGAGGAACACTCCTCCATTGCTGGTGGTATTGAAAGCTGATGCAACTTCTCTGGAAATCAGTTTGGGGGACACTCAGAAAAATGAACATAATACTACCTGAGAAGCCAGCTATTCCACTCCTGGGCATATACCCAGAAGATGCTCCAACTGTAATAAAGACACATGTTCCACTATGTTCATAGCAGCCATATTTATAATAGCCAGAAACTGGAAACAACCCAGATGTCCCTCAACCGAGAAATGGATACAGAAAATGTGGTACATTTACACAATGGAATACTACTCGGCTTTTAAAAACAATGACTTCATGAAATTCGCAGACAAATGGATGGAACTTGAAAATATCATCCAATGTAATGCAGTCACAAAAGAATGAACACGGTATGTACTCACTGTTAAGTGGTTACTAGCCCAAAAGTTTGAAATACCCAAGAGTCACTTCACAGCAACAGTAGGGCTGAGTGTGAGGTCCCAGATGGAGGAGTTGGAGAATGGACTGAAGGAGCTGAGGGAGTGTGCAGCCCCAAGGAGAGAGCAACAGTGGCAACTGGCCTGACCACCTCCCCCCCCCCCCATACTCCTGGAGACTGATCCACCAACCAAAGAATACACATGGAGTGACCCATGGTGCTGGCCACATATGTGGCAGAGGAGGGTCTTGTTAGCCATCAGGGGGAGGAGAGGTCCTTGGGCCTGAGGGTGTTAGATGCCCCAGTATAGGAGAATGCCAAGGAGGGAAGATGAGAGTGGGTGGGTGGTTGGGGGAATACCCCCATAGTGGCAGGGGGAGGGCAGAGGGAATGGGGAGGTTCCAAAGGGGAGATCTGGAAAGGGGGAAACATTTGAAATGTAAATAAAATATGAAAATATTAAAAAAAAAGAAATCAGACTGTCTTTAAGATACTAAAAGATAAATCACAAAGCTTAAACTGCTGTACTTAATATGAGAAGTCTGGTATTTGCATTTGAATGTGAAACTCTTTTTTTTAGGTAACTTACATAGTAATAATAGAAATATTTAATATTATGTATATATGTACATATAATGTAATGATGTGTGTGTGTGTGTGTGTGTATTCTGCAGTTGTACTGACTACTGTGTTTCCCTCTGGCTGCATGACTACTAAGAACTTGAAATAAATTCACATTACCTGATTGAGAAAAAAAAAAAAAAAAAACATTACCCTAATAAAATACTCATCTATGTCAGCCAGGCATTCTTTGAACACGTGACTTCACTTTACCCTTATAATGAGTCTGTGAAATGAGTTACTGTCTCTTGTTACAGTTTGAATATAAAATGTCCCCAGAGACTCATGTGTTAAAAGCCTAATTACCTTCTGGGGCTATTTTCAGAGGGCATAGAAACTGTGGGGGACAGCACAGTTGGAGGAAGTGAGTCCCTAGGAGCTTGTGTCTGAAAGGTATTTTGTCCTGGCCCCTCCCATCTCTCTTTGCTTCCTAGGCCACAAGGTGAGCAGCTTTGCTCCTCCCTTCCCCTGCTCTACACACACACACACACACACACACACACACACACACACACGCACGCGCACACACACACACACACACACACACACACACACACCACCGCCGCCCATGACCCTGAAATTTGTGAGACTCAAACGGGCCTAGCAGAATGAAGATATTCTTGATCTGATCACTGGTCTTCTGAAACCATTAACACCAAAGAAACAAGAACACCCCACCCCCACTTCCCAGCAACTTCATGCTGGGGGAAGGAAAAGGCACCAGCCAGAGGGGGAACTTGTCTCTTAGCAAGGGATTTCACATGGTTCTGACAACTTGTCAGACCACCTACCAGAATGAGATAGAAGCCCAGAGAAGGGGTTAGGGGTAGATGGGATCACGCTTTGATCCTTGCTTAGACATACATTTCCTCAGCCCTCTATGTAAACTTTGGTCTTGCTTCAGGACCTCAAAGCCAGACTTGGCAGAGTTGCTGGATCTCTT
Organism: Rhynchomys soricoides; assembly: GCA_019843965.1. Classification (NCBI taxonomy): domain Eukaryota; kingdom Metazoa; phylum Chordata; class Mammalia; order Rodentia; family Muridae; genus Rhynchomys; species Rhynchomys soricoides. Next base: position 238,429 of record JADRCH010007552.1, read on the forward strand.
TGTGCCTCTTCCCAATGTGGCCTCATTGACTAAATCACCTCTTTCTGCTTTCTACCAATAATCTGTGAATGAAACAGGTACAGTTAAAAAAACCCCGAGAGCTGCTCTGCTCCGTGGGTGAAAAGAAGTTTATTCCTAACTGCCAAAGCTGTGTCTCAGGAAAGCAGAGAGGTGTGTGTGTGTGTGTGTGTGTGTGTGTGTGTGTCTGTGTGTCTGTGTGTGTCTGTGTGTGAATGTCTGACCTTGGAAAAAGGAATTCCATCTTATTGAAGATAGGTGGCCAAACCTTAGGGCACAGGCTGTGATCCCCAAGTTCTACAACAAAACTATAAAGCTTCCCTCCGTTTACATTATTTCTCTCAGTAATTTTCTTGGCAACAGAGGTCTGACCAATATATCCCATTTTGTTGTTGTTTTTGTGCAGGGTTTCTTTGTGCAGCCCTGGCAATCCTGAACTCTCTCTCTGCAGACCAGGCTGGCCTCAAACTCACAGAGATCCGCCTGCCTCTGCCTCCAGAGTGCTGGGATTAAAGGCGTGCGCCACCACTGCTCAGCAACATATCCCATTTTAGATGAGAAAACCAGAGCACACAGAGCTAAAGAATATTGTAGGTGTGGCAATACAGAATTCAAAGCCGCCATCTCAATAGAAACCCTTGATGCTAGTTTGTGATTAGTCTTGGTTGAGCCAGAAGAAAGTGCTGGTCTAGAATAAGTACCAAACAAATAGGAAAGATTCAAACCAAGGATTTAAAGATTTATTTATTTTATTTATATGAGTACACTGTAGCTGCCTTCAGACACACCAGAAGAAGGCATTGGATCCCATTACAGATGGTTGTGAGCCACCATGTGGTTGCTGGGAATTGAACTCAGGACTTCCGGAAGAGCAGTCAGCGCTCTTAACCGCTGAGCCATCTCTCCAGCCCCAAACCAAGGATTTAATCTGTACTTTTTAAAAATTACACTTTTGGGGGAGGGGAGGGTATACATGTACAACAGTGCATGTACTGAGGGCAGAGATACCTTTCAGGAGATGGTTCTCTCTTTGCATTATGTGAGTTCCAGGGACCAAACTCAGGTTGTCAGACTTGACAGCAAGCACCTTTACCCACTGAACCATTTTGCTGGCCCCTGAATCTGTATTATTAAGGTTTTGCAGCAGAAAAGTACCTTGGCAGATCCAGAGTCAAGGAATGCCACAAAAATCACATCATGCAACTGCAATGCAAGATTGTGAGGGGCTGCCTCTGAGCGGGGACGAGAGAGAGAGAGAGAGAGAGAGAGAGAGAGAGAGAGAGAGAGAGAGAGAGAGAGAACTGTGATGGCAGGGACTTCTTAAAGTGTCTATGACTCGTGGCAACAGTGGAAATGTGTAGTGGAAATGTGTTCCTTTTGGTGGCTGGTGATGATGTGGATGCTGGCGCTGAGTTGCTGAAGGTGAGCTGAGGGAGCACCTGGTTTCTAACACGTTTCCCTTTTTTGGGGGGGGGGGTTCGAGACAGGGTTTCTCTGTGTTTATTATAAAAGGTGAAGAAATCGGACAGGGTGACTGGTGAGGTAGGAATAGGGATGCCGTGCTCTTTAAACTACTTCCTGCTGTCTGGGGAGTGTCGACAGCTTTGAGGACCCAAGAAAGCTGGGATGCTGGCCGAATCCTGGAAGAGTAGGCTGTTACACTTGCTGTCCAGGCTGTGCAGGACCATCTGCAGATAGGGGTGTGCAGGCAGTGACTGTGGGGCTGAACCCCCTGGAGCTAGCCACTTCGGGTTTTTTTGTTTTGTTTTGTTTTATCCAGACAGGGTTTCCCTGTATAGCCCCGGCTGTCCTGGAACTCACTCTGTAGACCAGGCTGGCCTCCAACTCAGAAATCCACCTGCCTCTGCTTCCCAAGTGCTGGGATTAAAAGCGTGCGCCACCACTGCCTGGCTGAGCTAGCCACTTTGAAGCTGTCCAGGATGCAGATTTTGAGGGAACACCCAGAGTTGGCAGGTTGATGGAAAGATATTACAGGCAGAAGGTAAAGTTCTGGTGTTGAGGGGAATCTTTTTCCCCCTAAGGTGTACATTTGAAACTTTTAGGCCTATGGTCTTGGTAGTTGGGGGAAGGGAGTCCCAAGACCATGGAAAGCAGGGGTGGGAGAAGGGGAAAGAGGATCCCATGCTTAGGAATAAGCAGAATAGACAGGAAGGGAAACAAGCTGATGATTGTCAGTACTTATCTGGACTCTATGTGGCCTGAAAGGTGGATTCAAATCAATTCCCTGAAGCTTACAAGAATGTTTTTAAGTTTACAAGAAGAGATAAGTTTTAGATACACTAGTATTACCACTGTTTGGAATCTGTTCTAAAATCCACATTCTGGAAAATACAGTCGATTCACACCTTTGAGTCATAGTAGAAGTTTGGGGGCCCCAAATGATTTTGGGTTAAAAGCATGACCACTCTTTCCTCTGTCCAGAAGACCAGGTGAATATAGATTGGACAGGCGTTTTTAGCACACTGAGAAGCACTTTTACGTCTACACTTAGAAGACAGCCAAAGGAAGTACAAATCCTTGAGCATGTTACTGATAATAGTAGCCTGTGCTTACCAGAGCTAGATGAATAGCCCTTAAATCATTTTCTTAAAATCTTCACAAATTGTGTTTGCACACCTTAAGACACTTTCTTAGACCTCTGTAAGTTGCATTTATGTAACATTTTCTTCTCTCCAGCCCCCAAGAGCTTTTTTCATTAAACACTTTACAAACCATATTCAGCAGATCTCTGAAAAGTTTTGAAGACCATTAGCTATTAAGTATATCTAAACTAAACAAACTTTGTTTCTAGTTACTGGTTTTAGGCTTAACTTTGAAAACATAGGAGGCTAAATAAAGCTTATTCTTACAATAATTATTACTATTTAACATAGTTACATAGTTCTGAGCACATTAAAGAATTTGATCATTTATAAGGTGACTACTGACTTGCATGTCTTTTTTGTTTTGTTTTGTTTTGTTTATTTTTTTGATACTTTATTTACGTTTCAAATGTTTTCCCCTTTCCAGATCTCCCCTTCGGAACCTCCCTATTCCCTCCCCCTCCCCCTGCCTCTATGGGGGTATTCCCCAAACCACCCACCCACTCTCCTCTTTCCTCCCTGGCATTCTCCTCTACTGGGGCATCTAACACCCTCAGGCCCAAGGGCCTCTCCTCCCCCTGATGGCTAACAAGACCCTTCTCTGCCACATATGTGGCCAGCACCATGGGTCCCTCCATGTGTATTCTTTGGTTGGTGATCCAGTCTCTGGGAGTATCGAGGGGTCAGGCCAGTTGACACTGTTGCTCCCCTCATGGGGCTGCACACTCCCTCAGCTCCTTCAGTCCCTTCTCCAACTCCTCCATCTGGGACCTCACGCTCAGCCCTACAGTTGCTGTGAAGTGACTCTTGGGTATTTCAAACTTTTGGGCTAATAACCACTTCTCGGAGAGTACATACAATGTTCATTCTTTTGTGACTGCGTTACTTCGCTCAGGATGATATTTTCAAGTTCCATCCATTTGTTTGCGAATTTCATGAAGTCATTGTTTTTAATAGCTGAGTAGTATTCCATTGTGTAAATGTACCACATTTTCTGTATCCATTCCTCTGTTGAGAGACATCTGGGTTGTTTCCAGCTTCTGGCTATTATAAATATGGCTGCTATGAACATAGTGGAACATGTGTATTTATTACATGTTGGAGCATCTTCTGGGTATATGCCCAGGAGTGGAATAGCTGGGTCCTCAGGTAGTATTATGTTCATTTTTCTGAGGGTCCGCCAAACTGATTTCCAGAGAGGTTGTATCAACTTGCAATCGCACCAGCAATGGAGGAGTGTTCCTCTTTCTCCACATCCTCACCAACATCTGCTGTCGCCTGAGGTTTTGATCTTAGTTGTTCTGACTGGTGAACTTGCATGTCTTAATTATCTTTCAACAGTTTAAAATAAGTTAGTAGCTTTTTATACGATTGGGATTTTATAGCTTTATCCCTGTTAAGTTTGAACCTTAAAAATAACAATTTTTAAAAATTGAAGCTCTTTTAGAATCAAAGAATATTTTTGAAAGATTTATTTATCTCATCTATGTGTGTACACTGTCACTCTCTTCAGACATACCAGAAGAGAGCATCAGATCTCATCACAGATGGTTGTGAGCCATCATGTGGTTGCTGGGATTTGAACTCAGGACCTCTGGAAGAACAGTCAGTGCTCTTAACCACTGAGCCATCTCTCCAGCCCCCCAAAACTTTTTATTATAGATACAATCCACATTGAGACTATTGAGGATGTATGTGGCTGTTGATGCTGAGTCTCTGAAGGTGCGTTGGGGGTGAACCTGGTTTCTAATGTGAAGTGGAAACATTAAGGGTTCTTTGGAAAATCAGTTGGGTGGTGTTTTGCTGGGGCAAACACGTGAAGGAACGTTTTCCTGAGGTGACACAGGTGAAAGGCTAAGGCAGATTCGTGAAGGGATGTTTAGCTGAAGCAGACACAGTGAAAGGATGTTCTGCTAAAGCAAGCCCGTGAGAGGACCTGTGATGAAGGATTCTTCGCTAACAACATACATGTATTGGTCTGCCTTACACTGTGTAGTTGAGCTGCATCTGTCAGGACTCCATAGAGAGAAAAACTTCTGGAGGTGTGCTGTGGTTTCTAGCTGCTTCCACGGACTCAGGCTGATTGGCAGATTGAGGTCAGCTGAGACAGATGCACGTGCTGAGGCCAGACCTGTGCCACGGCAGGATCTGTGGGAGACACGTGATGTCTGGAGGGAGTATAAAAAGGACTCGAAGGATGGTGACAAGGCTGAGCTAGGCTTGCCTATAGAGCTAGCTGTGCAATGCTTGTTGGTCTGGAGTCTTTGCTGATCTTCACTTCCCCAAGAAAGGCACAACTGAGAACTTCTCCTGGTGTTCCTCTGGGTCCCTTCTGCTGACACATGTGGAGGCTGAGGCCTGGCTGTCTCTGCTAGGTAGTGCCACCCCTGCTGATTCGTGTTTGCTATCCAGACTCTACCCAACTGAACTGCTGTTATATCTGTGAGGTGTTGGCCAGTGGATCGAGCTGCCGCTGCTGACCTGTGAACTGAACTGCCGATTTCCAGACAACACAGACAGGAGTTGCTCCAAAGAACCTTTCTAAACAGGTCCACTTCCCTCCCCCCCCCCATCCTTTCTTCCCCACTACCTCTGGTGGGTGGTGGGCTACAAGGGAGGTTAAAGCTTTTAAGAATCATCATTAAAAGTAGGATTTGAAAATAATTTAAAGTTACACTAATGTGCACATTTTAAGAATATTTTTCATTTATAAAACAAAAGTCATGACTACAGTGCTAAATGTTTAAACGATATATTCTTCACTTATGTATACATTCAAATTAAAACAAAATGCACATAATAATATTGGGTCTTACACTCAAAACAAATAAGTGCCTATTTAACATATCAGAGTAGAACTGGCCACCAGGCTCCCAGCACCGCTCAGTACCTGTTTTGTAGTGGTCCTGGCTGGAATACACCCTACCCCTAACTCTTCAGCCCAGGGACTGGGCTGAACCCCTTCCTCTAACTTCTCCTCCCTAAATAACCCAGCCATTTTGGCTATGGCAGTCTTTCTTGGTCTCCTGGCTCACTTCTGGCCTCTTGGCTCCTGGTTCCTCTTTTTGCTCCCCTACCCACTGCCTTTCATGGCCTGGTGCAGTCTGGATCATTGCAGATAACTCTAGCTATGTTCACCCTCATATCTACAATAAACTTCCTCCACCAGATCTAAGAGCATCATGTCTTCCTTTCGTTTCCTCATTTAGGAGTGGGTGGAATCACCATAGAAATTCACGGAAGCTTTGTAGTATCCAAGATTAAAAGCTGAAAGATGATAGCTGTGTACCTGAAGCTCATGCTCTCTCTCTGTCTGCATGATACATGTATACATGTTTAGGTATGTGTATATATGTGCATGCCTGTGAATGCATGCGTGGAAACCAGAGGTTGATATAAGATGTCTTCTTCTCCTTCTCCTTCTTCTTTTGCTCAACATCTTGTTTTTTGAGATGAGCAGCTCATTGAATAAGGAGTTTACTGATTGGCTAGACTGGCTGACCAGCAAGTACCCGGGGTTCTGTCTTCCCCTCCGAGTATGAACATAGGCGTGTGCCTCTATGACAATTTTTTCCCTTAACGTGTTCCACTCATGTTATACAAATCCAAGTCTTTGTATGCACAACCCCAAAATTCTGAATGTGTCTGTTATATTCATTTTTTGTTTGTGTTTTAAGACAGGGTCTTCTAAAAAAAGAAAAAAAGAAAAAAGAAAAAAAGCCGGGCAGTGGTGGCGCACGCCTTTAATCCCAGCACTAGGGAGGCAGAGGCAGGCGGATTTCTGAGTTCGAGGCCAGCCTGGTCTACAGAGTGAGTTCCAGGACAGCCAGGGCTACACAGAGAAACCCTGTCTCGAAAAACCAAAAAAAAAAAAAAAATAAAAAAAAAAAAGACTGGGTCTTCTATAGCCCAGGCTAACTATGTGGCAGAGGATGATTCCGAACTTGTGATATTGCTACTTCCACCTCCCAAGTGCTGAGATGTCAGGCATGGAAGGTTTGTAGTATCTATGATTAAAATCTGAAAGATGAACTGGGTGGCAGTGGTGGTACATGACTCTAATCCCAGCACTTGGGAGGCAGAGGCAGGTAGATCTCTAAATTCAAGGCCAGCCTGGTCTAAAGAATAGATTCCAGGACAGTCAGGGCTACAAAGAGAAAACATGCCAAGAAAAAAATGTAAATTAAATCTGTAAGATGATAGGTGTGTACCTAAAGAGACAGGATCTCTCTCTCTCTCTCTCTCTCGATATTGCTACCTATATATA
>JADRCH010007552.1:245716-305577 GCA_019843965.1 Rhynchomys soricoides
GAAACTGGGAGGGAATATATATATATATAGTGCTGGGGATTGTGTGTGCTCGGCAGTCACTCTAATGATTGAGCTTCATTCTCAGCCCTATGTTAGTTTTGTTAATCCTGTTTTTCTTTCCCTCCCAGTTTCATCAAGCTATTACTGACAAGTAAAAATTATGTATATTTAGGGTGTGCAGTGTGATGTTTTGATATATGTACACATTATGATATGATCACCACAGCTAAGCTAATTGGCATATCCATCGCTTCTCCAACAGCAAGGTGTCATCAGAAGCCTGTCAGCCTTAGCTCAGGCTCTTTTCTGCTCCTTTAGGTTTAATCAGAATGGATGGTATTTCTGAGAAAGAAAGGGCCTGCCCCACTCACCCGCCTCCAGCTCCCGCATTGTCATTCTCTCAGGATGTGACTGCTTCCAAGTAAAGCTGGGCCTGGCAGGTAGTCTGTGAGCCTTGAAAACCACTTAAAAAAAAAAAGATGGATTTCTTTGCAGTTGGGTCAGAATCAGGAGATTAAAACCTTCAGGCTCTCTTCACCTTTCCCTGTATAATATTACAGTTTATAGGAAATATGCAGTCATATAAATATGGAGAATCGGTTGCGGGGGCATCATGAGAATGGCCTAGAGGACAGGTTTCCGATGAGTTAGCCTCTGACGGCCCTTCTGGTATAGGGGCTTCAGGCTATTCTCAGCCTAGCATGCAGTTTTCTTGAGAAAGTTTCATTCTTTTGGTCCCTGTTTAGACTTTCTAACCCTGCTTCTTTGTGACTTATTTCTTGATCTTGAAGGATTTGAGGTGCTATGTCATCTACAGGCCGGTGTGAGGTTTCCTGAAATATGCTTGCACTTAACACAACTGCTGTGTGTGTGTGTTCACATGTGTGTTCATGTGAAATCCAGAGGTTGATGGCAGATGTCTTCCTCAGTCACTACTCTCTATCTTATGGTTTAAAAAATTTTTTTGGATATATCATTATAAGGGTACTGTAGTGTAGTGTGTGTGTGCGGGAGAGAGAGAGAGAGAGAGAGAGAGAGAGAGAGAGAGAGAGAGAGAGAGAGAGAGAGCCATGTACACCATGGGTACTGTCTTAGCGGTTCTTCTAGGCTCCGCCCAACAGTTACCTAGCAACAGCCAGGTACTAGCCTGGCTTGTGATAAAAGGACTATTTGAAAGGACCATTTGTTTGCGCTCTCTCTCTCTCTCTCTCTCTCTCCACCCCCATCCCTCCCCTCTTCCTCTCCCCTTCCTCCCTCCCCCCTTGATCTCTCTTTCCCCCCTCCCCGTTCCTCCTCTCCTCCCCTTCCCTCCCTCTCTCCCCCCTTGATCTCTCTTTCTCTCTCTCCCCACGCGTTCCTAGCCCAGCCTCTGCCCTCCTTTCTCTCTCCTCTCTGTCCTTCTCTGTCTCCTTTCTTTCTCTGCCTCTACTGCCTCCCCCACACCCCCCTTCTCCACACCTCCCTCCCATGTCACAAATACACTTTATTTTATATTAGACCAGTCATAAGGCTGGTACCTGGGGGTGCCACCTAAGGCACACATAGAAAATGTTTAAGAAGCTCTGCCCTGGCAGATGGCCACCCCTCCTTGTGCAGGCTCTCTGTGTTGCCTGGCTCAGGGGAACCACAGGAATCCTCACCATGTGCTGCTGGGTCTAAGAGTAGTAGGGTAGAGAGGTGGCCCTTCATTAAGACCTTCTGGCCTATTAGCACAGTGCTTCTCAACCCTCCCAATGCTGCGACCCTTTACTACAGTTCCTCATGGTGTGATGACCCCAACCATGACATGATTTTCATTGCTACTTCAGAACTGTAGTTTTGCCAATGTTATAAATCGTAGCTTAAATCTGTCCTTTCTGATGGTCTTAGGTGACCCCTGTGGAAGTGTCATTTGAGCCCCAAAGTTGCAACCCACAGGTTGAGAACCACTGACCTAAAGTGGGACAATGTTCACAGCACTTCTTGCCACAGTTGTATCTCAAATGAAGGTGAGGGTCTGTGGAGCCCCACTCTCACTCCCTACCCTAGCCAGAGTTCCTTGGTTCTTCACCCAGATACGAATGCAGCCACTGTGTGAAGGGTGGGTACTGAACTCAGTGGCTTAGCCTGCCACTGAGAGGCTCTGGGTCCCATTCCCAGAACCTCAAGCAAAATAAAAACCAAATTGCTGCAGAACAACCTTTTTCTTGATGATCTATTCAGAACTAAGCTGGTAGTATTCAACTTGAGCCTGGGGAGCACCGATCATTGTTTATGATCACAGCTCTGGCCTTGCTCTCCGATTTAAAATGGGAATGAACTCAGGGAATGGACATTCTGTTACATGGCCATTATTGGTACCAACCTGTGATTTACTTAACAGGAGTTGGTGGGAAGTTTTGATTTAGTTCCTCACTTTCCTCTCAATGCATATATTCATACAATCATGGAAATTGCAAAATATAGTTTGAACTGCATAATTATGGAGAGTCAGCGATGTGTGCTAAATCTGGTGCTGTGGAGCCTTTATCTCAACCCTTTTCCTGGTTGAAGCACAAAGGACATTTTTTCAGTTAATTTCCTTGGTCTGGGCTTCGTTTGCCATCTCTCTAGCATAAAGAGATTGATGTGTTTTCTATGAGATGCTGGGTTTTCATTTTTAGACTCTAAGCAGTCTGGTAGCCACAGCCCAACATTCCGTGCCTGGCGGCTTAAGTTTCAGCTCCTTGCAGACAGGTCTGTATTTCTGTGTCACTGACTGGGATTTTTACCCCTTACTTGTGATGTACCCCTAGCCCCACCCTGAAGAACTAGGTTTTTTTGTGGGTAGTGGCTTCCATGATAAAGCAATATATCCCCCCCCCCAGAGGCTCTGCATCCCTTGCTGGAAGGGGTGGGGAGCCAGGAGCCTTACACTGCAGGGTAAACAGAGCTGGAGCTGAGCCGAGCTCACAGGGAATTATTCCTCTGCTCAGTCATTTCAAATTGAACTGCATCTGCAGAGACGAACAGAGTCCCTTAACCTCATTTGCTGGGGATATTTATTTGCCTGCCCTGTCTGCAGCCACCATGCTTTTACAATCGTCCATGTCAAGCTCCTTAGAGCCTAAGACACAGTAAGGAACACATTCTCTCTTACCTTCCCTCTCCCTCCTCCTCCTCTCTCCCTCCTCCCTCCCTCCTCCTCTCTCTCTCTCTCCCTCCTCTCTCTCCCTCCTCTCTTTCTCCCTCCTCCCCTCCCTCCTCTCTCTCCCTCCTCTCTCTCTCTCACACACACACACCACAAACACACACACACTACACAAACATACACCACACACACACACACACACACACACACACACACACGACAAAGGGAAAGAAACAGCTTAACAAAAAGCTATTTGTTCTGTGATTCTTGTTTTTCTCTTTTCCGATTAACAGAAAAAAATCGACTGGATCTGTGGGCTCAGTTGTTAGAGAGCTTGCTGAGATTTCACAAGGCTCTGGGTTCCACCCACCCCAGCATGTGAACCTGATGTGGCAGGGCATGCTTATAATTCCGAATGCAGGAGGTAAAAGCAGGAATTTAAAAGTCAAGGTCAGTATGGTTTATACAAGACCTGTCTTTTTTAAAAAAACAAACAAACAAACAAACAAACAAACAAAAGAGGTGGAAGAAGAAAGAGAAAAAGAAATGATTGGTACTCATTTAACACAATTTTCCCCACTCTGTAGACCAGGCTAGCCCGGAACTCCCAAAGACCTGCCTGCCTCTGCCACCGGTGAACTGGTATCAAAGGTATGTACCACCACATCTGTACCCAGCTGCAGAGATTTGAAAACTTCCTGATGAGTTTTGAGTCCTACTCCTGCAAACAGAGTTTTGGAGTTAGTCCTCAGATAGTTACAAAAATCAAGGAAGTTTTCACTGCCACAACTCCATTTGCTATTTCTTCTGTAATTTGCTTTCATATTTCTACAGTCAGATTTCTTATATTCTTTTTCCTTTTCAAATCAAGCCCTTGCTGATAGAAGGTGACTTCCCTCCCATCTGTGTGCCCTCTTCGGAGACCACCTATAATACATACTGACTCTTCGGTTCTCTCAGTCATTTCGTCACAGTTGTGTGTATCAGTCAAAGTCCAAGCAGATGACACACTTCAAATGGGTAGAAGAATCAAATAGGAACTATTCGTTAAATGTGGGCAAGGGCTAGGGAAACCACTAGAGACCTGGCTGGCGAGACAGTAACTATAGGTGTTGGCCAAGACATGGGGCCATACTTAGATGCCAATGCCCTAAACAGAGGTAAGAATCGAATGTCTCCAGTCCTCCTCCTCCTCCTCTTCCTCCTCCTCCTCCTCCTCCCACCCTCCATCCCTTTGTTGACCTGCTGAGGATCCTGGGGATGTGTGGACACCCACTTAGGAGCCAGAGGCCACGAAGAGTCTGTTGGCAAACTCCACAAAGCTGGAAGGCCAAGAGAACAGAGGCGACATTTTATGTAACTAGAATCCACAGCTGAACACAGTCAACACTCTTTCCTTTCTTAAATTTGGTTTTCCTTGGAGTTAATAATTGGCTCTTTTTCTTTTAAAAACGTTTTACAATTTCCGTCTCTTGTGTTTCAGGCATAGGTGGTTGTTTTCTTTCTTTTTCATCAAAACTATTCATCCTTTTTCTCCTACTTCCCAAGGCAAACCTTTTATCTTCTCAGAACGGATTCTTCTTGTACTTTGCATGCATGAGGGTAGTGTTGTCCTGACCTGTGCAGGAATGTCTAAACGTACAAAAGAAAATTACTGTTCCGATAGAGACCGCCGCACTGCCAGTCCCCAAGCCTCCGAGAGAGTTGCATCATCATTTTGACTAAACCAACATCGAACCTTTACAGCATTATAATTGTATAAATGTGCTTTACAGTGAAGCTATACAGTACCCTCCCTCCAAAGTCTCTCCCTTTGCTTGCTCAGCTTTTTCTTTTTCCTGAGATCAACAGTTGCCCATTTTCTTCATTTATGTTTTGTAAATACTAAGAATTCACCCGTCTTTTATTCCCAATCTTTTATTGCCATCCAATTCTCTTTCCCTCCCTTCTTTTCTCCTTCTCTCTTCCTTTTCCTTATTTCCCCCTCCCTCCCTCCATCCCTCCCTCCCTCCCTCCTTCCCTTCTTCCCTCCCTCCCTCCCTTTCTTCCATTGTTGAGAACAGAACCCAGGGTTCCATACTCAGCCCTGAGCTACCTCCCAGCCCTTCTGTGCTCCTCTGTTATTCACAGCATCCAGCTTTCCAAAGAATCCATTGCTCATTGGATCTGTCTGCTGTGCTTGCACCCTGCTGCTCTGGGTCCACTGTCACCCTGGGAGCTCCCATCAGCACCCTGTTGAGTTACAACTCCTGCTCTCAAAGAATTTTTCTTCCTTGCTGGAGCAGCTCTGCTAGCTCTTGAGGACCCGGTCCATGAGAGGTCAAGTTTTTGAGATTGTTTATCTAAACATGTTAATTAGTCTCATTAATGGATTTTTTTTTTACAGGTCTAGAAATCTCAGTTGGAATTCATTTTTCTTGGCATTTTTTAAAATATTGGTTTTTGTTTTTAATGATGTTATATGTGTGGAGGAGGAGGTGCACATTGTGCTTGGAACTGGAATTACAGGCAGATGTGAGCCACTGGATGTGGGGGCTGGAAAGCACTCAACCACTGAGCCGTCAATTCAGCCAGCATTCATTGTAAGGCAAGTCCTCTGCTAACTGAGCTACATCTCCAGGCCTTCTTTTGTATTTTTTAAATTAACTAATTAAAAAAATATTTTGAGACAGTCTCATTGTGGAGCTCCAGCTGGAACAAAGATCCACCTGCTTCTGCCTCCCGCCAGCCGCCAGCTTCGCTTTGCTTTTTCCCTTTCCTTTCCTTCTTTTCTTTTTTAAATCTCTAGAGGACTTTTCCTATCCCTTAGGTGTTTTTCTGTGGTTGCAATATCATCTCCTATTTCTCAGAAAATATCAACTACTGAAGTGGCTACATCTCTCAACGGAGTCTTTTTCTTCCAAATGATTTTATCTTCAATGTTTTGTGCTCTGTGTTGATGTACTGGGTTTCCTGTGGTGTCTAGTAGTCCCAAGATTATAACCTAAGAACGGGATTAGAAGAGAGTCTAATGAGGACTGTTAGGTGTGACATTCGCTGAAACCCAGTCAGATCACTATTCTGGTGTCTAAAAGCTGTCAGCACCTAAGAAATGCAGCGTTTTGGCATGCTGGGGACGGGAGAGCTGGTGGTATCTTCCAGTGGGCATCACCGGGAGATGAGGGCTGAGGGTCACTTCACCCTCAATTACTCCTCATTCTTGACGTAGAATCCCTCGATCAGCAATGATTAATATGTCCCAGTCAAGAGACAACACCCTTTACACGCACACGCACACGCACACAGACGCGCGCGTGCGGCAGGGGTCCGGGGAGCCGTTATGTCTCTGAGGCTGGGAATCTGGATGTCTATGGCTCCTGACACACACACAGTGTCAATAATTACTGTTTTGTCTTCTGGCTCTAATCCACCCTTTTCTGTTTGGTTTTGTGCTGGCTGGGCGGAGTCTGCGGGCCGCATTGCTTTTGCTGGCTGTTCCTTGCTAGACTTCACCCGTAGAGGGCAGTCGAGGGAAGCAGGCCCGCTGGCAAAGGATAGAAGGACCAGCTTCCCGCTCCAGCCTGCCGCAGTTCAGCCTGGCTTAAATACTCCAGCAGCTGCGTTTCACTGCAGCAAGGCAGTTTTTGCAGTTCTTGAGCCGCCTTATCACGTCCTCACCCCAGGGACATTTGAACCTGTGCGTGCAGCCACACCGTGCTTTGGGGGCCCGGGGGAAAACGTACATTCCAGTCCTTTGGGACCCTTCTCTGACCTACTAGGTTTTGTTTTGTTTTAAAAATAATTCCACCCTCTTTTCTTTGTTTCCTCAGCCTTGAGGATGATCACTGCTTCCTGTGGTTACTGCTTCCATAATACCTTCTCAGAGTTCTCTTTGTTCCTACCTAACAACTGCATAACTAGTCAATTCATCAATTCAATTCATTAGTCAATACGCCGAATTCCTTCTGTTCAGCCTGGGGTGTCCCTCAGCAGCACTTGTCGGGTATGTGCTATTGTGGCCCTGGGTTCGCTCCTCGGCAGTGTCCTGCTTACGCTGTTCAGCCTGGGGTGTCCCTCAGCAGCACTTGTCGGGTATGTGCTATTGTGGCCCTGGGTTCGCTCCTCGGCAGTGTCCTGCTTACGCCGCTTCTGTCTTCAATTAGATTCGCACTGACCCGGCTGTTTTCAGTATGGCTTCTTATTTTCCAGTTTCACCTACACCCCAGTCTCATAAGCTAGGGTTCTCCCCCCCCCCCCCCCCCCGAGCCTTTCTGAAACTGAACAAAAGACATCAGTTTGCTTCTTGGATTCCCTTTGTGCTTTGCATCTTCACCGCCAAAGTTCTGTTGCTGTTTACTCTCCCAATCTATTTGGCCCTTTGGGGTTTTGCTTTTTTTTTAAAAAAAAGACTAGTTTACTGTCAGCATAATGAAGTCTGATGGAGAGGACCTACTGTTACTATTTATTATTTCCTTTTCATTAAAAGCATACGGGCATGATGGTAATTCTATAGTCCCAGCACTAAGGAGCCAGCGGCAGCGGGATCACCGCAAGTTTGAGGACAGTCTGCTACATAGTGAGTTCAAGGCTATCCACTACCAATAGTGAGACCATGTCTCAAAAATAAATGAAAACAAAATAGGGGATGGTGTGACGATTCACCAGGAAGTGTGCTGCTCTTGCAGAGGTTCAGAAGTTGGTTCTCAGTACCCATGTCTAGCTCACAATCACCTGCAGCTCCAGCTCCCCCCCCCCCCGTGTGTGTGTGCATGTTTGGCATGTTCACACAAATAAACATAAACCTTTAAAATCAGAAGAGCAAATGATCAAGCCAGGTGTGGTGGTGGACACCTGTAATCCCAAGGCTTGCAAAGGCAAACTCAGCAAGATCTTGAGTTTGAGGATAGTCTGAGCTACTCAGCAAGCCCCTGTCTGAAAAAAAACAAAACAAAACAAAACAAAAAAAAAACAAAAAACAAAAAACAAAAAACAAAAAAAACAAACAAATGGCCAGAGTAGGCAGCTTTCACTTTAAAAAAGAATAACAGAGCCGGGCAGTGGTGGCGCACACCTTTAATCCCAGCACTTGGGAGGCAGAGGCAGGCAGATTTCTGAGTTCGAGGCCAGCCTGGTCTACAGAGTGAGTTCCAGGACAGCCGGGGCTATGTAGAAAGATCCTGTCTCAATAAACAAACAAATCAATAAATAACTAAAAGGAATGACATCAAACCTGGGAAATATTCCCTGACAAATCAGGACAGTGGTCTGTTCCAGGACAGAGGAATAGAGCAGAGACCAGGAGGAAGTGCACAGGGAATTTCTACTAGATTTCTCAGTCATACATGAGTACACATATAGTTTGAACATGAAATATTTTACAACACGTGTTGTGTGTATTATGTGTCTCTCTGTGTGTTGTATATGCGTGTGTTGTGTGTGTATGTGTGTATGTGGCAGTCAGAGGACTCCCCCCTGTTAGAATCTATTGGTTGTTGCTTTGCTTCATACATCAGGCTAGCAGGCCATGAGCTTCCAGGATTCTCCTGTCTCCCTCTCCCATCTTACAGTTGGGTTGCTGGGATAACAGCCACGCACCTGACTTGCCATTAGCTCTGGGTATTGCACATAGGTCTTCACACTTGTATGATGGTGAGCAAGTTACTGACTGAGCCATCTCACCAAGCCCAAATTTCAGTTTTTACAAAAGTTAAGCTCAGTGTACAACCAAATCAGTTATTCAGCTGCAGAGGGTATAAATTTGGTTTTAATCAAACAGGAGTTTGTTTTAGACTGGTCTAGAACTTGTTATGTAGCCCAGGCTGGCCTTGAACTTGCCAGCTTCCTGTCTTTATTTTCTAAGTGCTGGGATTTCAGGCACATGCCACCATGCCTGACTAGGATTTGTTTGCTTGTTTCTTTGTTTTTGTTTCGGTTGCACTCCAGTGTATTATGTGTATGTTGTGTATGTAGGTAGCCATGACAACACACACTCGTGGAGGCCAGAGGAGAACATCAGGTCTCCAGCTCCATCACTCTTTACCTTATTCCCTTGGAGACAGGGTCTCTCACTAAATCTGGAGCTAGGCTAGCTGCTAACATACCCTATCAACCCTCTTCTCTCTTCCTCCCACCATAGTGCTGGGGTTTCGGGCATGTGCAGCCACACCCAGCTATTTATATGGGTGCTGGGGATTTGAACTTGGGTCTTCATGTTTGTGCAGAAACTGCTCTTATCCACTAAGACATTTTCCCAGCCCTTAGGGCTTTGTTTTTCTTACATGACTTTTCTTACAGTTTCAAAGGCCCTGGAAGGCAGGCCAGGGGTGACACACAACCTCCTTGGTGTCCTGGGCACTCAAGGATCCTCCCAGCTGTTATGAGTTCATGTTCAGCTTTGATCTTTAATGTGACCTCTTTACTTCTGAGTGTGACCTGCCTATTCCTAAAGAATGAAAAGGGCCAGGAACAAGGCAGCTGAGGGCGACCCCAGTGGGCAGATCTCCTGAGTGATGCCAACAGCAACTTTTCTTTTTCATAGCCTTGTCACAGGCCTCTCTCAAGTGAAGAGGTCTGGAAAAAGGACAGTGTTACCTGAGCAGGCCACATTAGGAACGAGGCTTAGGGAAGAGAAGTCTCTTTGAACTTCTCAGACCCAGGGAGAAGCAGGAAGGGCTCTGCTTCCCTCCAAGATTGTGAAGTGGCAAAGTGGGCATTAGGTGGGCCATTGAAACTGTGTGCTGCTCTGGTTAAGCAAAATGTGTGCTTTTGGCTACAGACAGACAGGATGACATTATACTTAGCTTTAAAAGCATTTATATGGAAGTTAGCAAAATGGCTCAGGGGGAAGGTTGCTTGCCACTGAAACCTGATGATCTGAGCCCTGGAACTCACATGGTGGAACAAGAAAAACTACTCTTGCAAATTGTCCTCTGATCTCTCTCTCTCTCTCTCACACACACACACACACACACACACACACACCACACATACACACCACACACACACTCACACACACTCACACACACCCACAACATTTTAAACCCTGGCCTTTATTAACTCATAAAGGTAGATGGTTCCAGACTTGCCTGAGTCAACATTATCCAGGACTGTTGCTTTGGGGCTTCATGTTAGTGCCTTGTTATCACAAAATGGCAGCAGCTAGTTATCCTCACAAAATGGCATTGGAGGATGGGCAGAAACTGAGAGGAATGTTTCCTGTCTTCTTTCCTATCCTACAAGTGAGCAAAACGCCTCCCCAAAATTCCCAGAGGCACACAGCCCCTCAGATTTCATCAGCCCACGTTGGACCACACACCCATGGTTAAATTAACAGACAGGAGCCATGGACTCACTCTAGTTGTCTGGAAGTTGGGATGGTCTGGGAGGGCGGACTGGGTGACACCTTTCCAAAAAAGGTGATTCTAGGGGAAATGGATAGAAAGTGGCTAGGGAACCAACAGTGGCTGCTGGATTTGATCATTCTGATGTACTGTGACCATAAAAAACGTATTAGGGCACCCATGTAGCTGAGAAATGGAAGCAACCTCGATGCCTGACAACAGATGAATATAGGAAATGTGGTCCATATGCACAACGGAATTTTATTCAACCATAAGGAAAATGAAGTCATGACATTGTATGAATAGAACTGGGGATTGTTATGCAAGGCCAAGCAAACCAAACTCGGAAAGACAAATAACACGTTTGCACCTATACTTGAACTCTAGATGAGTGTGTGTGTGCGCGTGTGCGTGTGCGTGCATGTGTAAGTCATAAAACTAGAAAGAGGGGAAGACAAGACCTTAAAGGATGGGTGGAGAGAAAAAAGAGGAGACTAGAATGCATGTGATGTGAGAACAGAAGAGAACCATTTAGGGAGGAAGAGGAGCGGCAGGAGGAGGTGGGGGTGGGGCATGGGACTGGGGGAGGAGGAACAACAAGAACAGGGTCCTTACTGCTGCCAATTGTAAAAGAAGATTGCTGCTAAGAAAAATGCTGCTAACTTTAAAAGCTGAAAGGACCCCTGGGCGGGGTGGTGCACTCTGGAGACAGAAGCAGATGGATCTCTGTGAGTTCGAGGACAGCAAGAGATATTACAAAGAGAAACCCTGTCTCAAAAAAAATAAAAATAAAAACCAATCAACCAACCAACAAAGGACAAACACACGACTGGGGAGGTTTAAACAAAGGGCCTGCTTTCCTGATCTTTTCATTTCCAAGTTTGGGCAAAGAGCCTTATTGAACATTTTACATTCCTTCAATTTATACTAGTCTTCTTTATCTGTGGTTTCACGTTTTCTTTCACTCATAGTCAATGGTCAATTATAAAAACAAGCAATTCATAAGTTTTAAATTGCATGCCATGCTGCATAATGTGATAAAAATTTGCACCTGGATGCCAACTATAGTGGTGTGTGCCTTTGATCCCAGCACTTGGAGGTAGGTGGATTTCTGAGTTTGAGGCTAGCCTGGTCTATACGGAGAGTTTCTAGGCCATCTGGGAGCCAGGATTACTTGATGAAATTGTCTTTGGAAAATGCAACTATCCTGCTCCATTCTGCCTAAGGATGTGAATGATTCTTCTGTCCAACATATACATGCTGTATGCTTTGCCCACCCCTTAACTGCTTAGCAGCTGTTATGAGACCTACTGCCCCAGTACCTCAAGTGTTAGTGTTCAAGTAAGCCTAATACCACGTCGAGATGCCTAGGTCATTCACTTCATTTCACCATGTAGACATTGTTTCATGTCACATTATCACAAGTGGAAGGGTGAGAGGCTAGGGATGTGGCCCAGCTGACAGAGTGCATGCACACAAGCCTGAGATCAATCCCTAGCATGGCAGAAACCAGGTGTGGTGATGAATGTCTAATCTTAGCATTCTGAAGATGGAAGCAAGAAGCTCAGGTATTCAAGGTCATCCTCAGCTGCAGATAAAGCTCAAGAACAGCCTGATCTATGTAAGAGCCTGCCTTAAAAGGGAGTGGGTAGGTACATTAGTACATTACAATAAAACATCACCACAAGTATTTATGTTTAGGAGAGAGCATAGTATGTGTAAGATTCAGCACTATCTACATCAGGTACCCACAAGGATCTCGTTGTATCCTCTGTTGATAACTGGGCTTAACAGGGGGCCATTTCAAACTGCCCTTTGCGTCCCCCTCCCTAATCCTTTATACTGAAAAGCCCTTCCTCTGGTACTAGTAACCCGCCAATAAAAAGGAAAGCCACTTCCCTGGATGAGGGAGGCCCAAACTAGTGGATGGACTTCCGACTAGGAGCACGAACTCCTGCCCCTTGTCTCTAGACTTCCATTTGTCTCCTATAAAAGCTTTTCAAACTGAACACTCTCTGAGATGGAGATCTAAGACAAAGTATCTCTTCCTCTCGTCTTTAGCACAGGCTTTGAATAGGCCCATTGCTACCAACTTCTGTCTCCTGGGTCTTCAACTGAGCCAAAAGCAATACAGACTTCCATGGTTTGGGTGGCACATGTAAGAAAGAACTACCCTGGGCTGAATGATTGTATATCCAAGTTCCCACTGGGGGACCAGTGATGGCTCAGGCAGAGGAGATCCAACTGCTCATGGCTAATGAGAAGTGGTCTTGGGGGCTGGAGAGATGGCTCAGCGGTTAAGAGTGAAGACTGCTCTTTTTTTTTCCTACTTTATTTACACTTCAAATGTTTCCCCCTTTCCAGATCTCCCCTTTGGAACCTCCGCATTTCCTCCCCCCTTCCCCTGCCTCTATGGGGCTATTCTCCCACCCACCCACCCACACTCATCTTCCCTCCTTGGCATTCTCCTATACTGGGGCATCTAACACCCTCAGGCCCAAGGGCCTCTGCTCCTCCTGATGGCTAACAAGACCCTCCTCTGCCATATATGTGGCCAGCACCATGGGTCCCTCCATGTGTATTCTTTGGTTGGTGGATCAGTCTCCAGGAGTATGGGGGGGGTGGTCAGGCCAGTTGCCACTGTTGCTCCCTCCCTGGGGCTGCAAACTCCCTCAGCTCCTTCAGCCCTTTCTCCAACTCCTCCATCTGGGACCTCACACTCAGCCCTACGGTTGCTATGAAGTGACTCTTGGGTATTTCAAACTTTTGGGCTAATAACCACTTACCAGTGAGAACATACCATGTTCATTCTTTTGTGACTGTGTTACCTCTCTCAGGATGATATTTTCAAGTTCCATCCATTTGCCTAAGAATTTCATGAAGTCATTGATTTTAATAGCTGAGTAGTATTCCATTGTGTAAATGTACCACATTTTCTGTATCCATTCCTCTGTGGAGGGACATCTGGGTTGTTTCCCCCCTCTCTCTCCCTCCCTCCCTCTCTCCCTCCCTCTCTCCCCAATATTTTTTAGTTTATTCCATGTGTATGTTCATCACATATGTGCCTACAGGGGTCAGACCCCCTGGAACTGGATTACATACAGTTGTGAGCCACCATGTGGTTGCTGGGAATTGAACTCAGGACCTCTGGTAGAGCAGTCAGTGCTCTTAACCACTGAGCCATCTCTCCAGCCTCAGGGATGCGATCCTTTATATAGGCTTTCATACTCTCAAATAATTTTTTTAAAAAATATTTTTTCTAACAAAGAGAGAACTAGAGCAATGACTTAGAGAGGAGGAAATGTACATGAGTCATCTCCTAGTTAGTAAAATTCAGGAGAAAAATAAAATGGGAGAAGCCATTTTTAACATGGTTTCACTCTACCCCAGTTGGCATAGTGACTGTGGCACAGGTCCTGTGGATTTAAATAGCCTCCTACTGGGCCAGAGTGCCTGTCACAACTTCAGTTTGGGCATGACCTTTTTCTCCTGCCCTCTTGCAAATCTAAATTTGTTTCTCTTCTTCCTGATCATCACCACCTGTGTCTTTAAAAGTGGAAACTCCAGGACCTGGAGAGATGCCCCGATGGTTATGATTACTAACTGCTCTTCCAGAAGCAGGGAGAACATAGGGGACTTTTCATTTAATCAATTAATTACTTTTATAGTTGAGACAGGGTCTCACTGTGTAGCCCTGGCTGGCCTGGAACTCACTCTGTAGACCAGGCTGGCCTCAGACTCTTACAGATCCTCCTGCCTCTGCCTCCCAGGTGCTAGGATTGAAGGTGTGTGCCACTATGCTTGGCACTTTTTATTTTTTAGATTTAATTTTTTATTTTATGTGTGAAAGTTTTTTGCCTGCACATATATATGTGCATCACACGTGCACCTGGTGCTGAAGGTGATACTGGATCTCCTGGAACTGGAGTTACAGATGGTTGTGAATCACCATGTGGGTGCTGGGAACGAAACCTGGGCACCAAGAATAGCAAGTATTCTTAACCACTGAACCCCTATGGTAAGGAACTTTATTGGCTCTTCTGAGAAGACACAGAAGGGTGTGACCACCCAGTGGAGGGGCTCTAGCAGGCCCAAGGGATTAAGGAAGGTGAGGTTAGGTGACCCACAAGAGCCCTGGCATCCAGGAGAAAGGCTGAGTCTACATAGGTAGATTTCCTGACTTTTGTGTCATCTTTTCTACAGGCAAGGCAGAGAGAAATGGAGAGCTTTTCTCCCTCTAGTTCTGGGACAGCATAAAGAAATCCATCTCCTCCGTCTCTTTGGTTTGCAGGTGGGGAGTGAAGGGCAGAGCATGGATTGCTGTAAGTCAGAATGTTTGGTTCCTGGAATGTCTTGAGAGGCTCCTGTTTGTCCTGGAAACCTGCAGGGGAAAATCCCCAGACATTCCCTCCCTAAGCAACTTATAACCCCTTCAAAACACAGATCCCAGCAGTAGCATAGAAGGGTGCAGTTTTCAGGAAGAGCGACTCTTTTATGAAGATGGGAAATTGAATTGAGGAAGGCTTGGATTTATGCTAACCTCAATTGGGAATGTGTAATATTCCCAAAGCAATGCTTTTAACGCTAGAGAAAGCTCTTTCTAAAGTAGCAAGTTATGTGTGTTCTCGGGTTAAATGGGCATAATGACTGCCCTTTGCCCTACTCATCCAGGGCTTATGTTAAGTTGTGAAAAGGAGTTTCCCATTGGGGGTGGGGGCATGGTTAAAGGATCTAAAGGATCAGATTGTCAAGTGGCATTTTAAAACTCTCTTAAAGACATTTCCAGCCTGGCAGTGTTGACACACGCCTGTAATCTCAGCACTCTGGAGGCAGAGACAGGCAGATCTCTGAGTTTGAGGCTAGCTTAGTCTACACAGCGAGTTCCAGGACAGTCGGGGCTACACAAAGAAACCTTGGAGAGAGAGAGAGAGAGAGAGAGAGAGAGAGAGAGAGAGACAGAGACAGAGACAGAGAGAGACAGAGACAGACAGACAGAGACGGGGAGAAAGAGACTGACTCAATTTCAGGTCCACTGGAAGAACACTAAGAACCTTTTGGAAGAACAGCCAGTGCTCTTAACCACTGAGTGATCTCTCTAGTCCTATAATTTTTTATAAGCTGAGACAGAATAGAAATTTAAGGGAACATGAGTAAGGAAAATGTCCCTCACTCCCCAGAAGCTGGTTTATGTCTCTCACTGGTTAAGTGTCAAGAATTTCAGGATGGTTGACCAAATTGCCTGCAAAATTTCTCAAACAAGATTATGAGCCATGTTTACAGTCAAGATATACAGTCTTGACCTCAGTGTGACCCACGTATACTGAGAATTCTTTTGGTATTTTTTTCTGACTTACAATTTTATTTTACCAGTGCTTCTTTCATATCTGTAAACCCATGTGAAACACCTCAATTTCACTATAAAATCTCATCTATGAAAGAAATATTTTCAGATGGTAAATATACCCACACTTTTTTTTTTACTGTCATTTAAGCATAGGTAGAGGTGGTGACCTTTGAAGAACGTCAAAAAGCCACAAATTCATGTAGAAAGTTCTTGTTAGACACTCTAGTGTGACTGTCTCAGAAGCTCGCATCTGCTGTGTCCTAATGTCCTTTTCCCAGTAAACCCTAACTTTGCTTCATAGTCTCTCTGAAACTCTTCTGCGGCCTACAACAAGATCCAGCCTATACCAGAGAATGTAGGCCAGCGGTAATGTGATTGCCTACCATCACAAGGCCTCTGTTTGGAAACAACTTGTGTTTTAAAATGGCTATATGCAGACCCAAAGCTGCAGGATCTCCATGACTCAGGGCCACAGCAAGATCTCTGAGAGGAGTCTCAGCGAGGGTCCAGTATTGACAGTGTAGCAGAAGCCAGAGGCCTTGAACGGAACCGGTAACTCACTGCAATAAGCATTTGCAAGTGAATTTTTGGCAAAGGCTGTACTGTGGGACACACTGTAGCTTCCACAGGGAGAAGGTTTTTGCTTTTATTTAATTTTAATTTTTAATTTTCTTTTAGGGGATAGTTCCAAGGGTAGAAGGCAGATATGGAAGGGCTGGGAAACAAGTGGGATTGGGACGCATGATGTGCAATTCACAAACAATTACAAATTATATTAAAAATAAAGAAAGAAAATGGCTGCATGTATGCATGAGCAGTCTATGTGTGTCTGGTGCCCCCAGACGTCAGAAGAGGGTGTCAGATCCTCTGGAACTATAGACATGGATGGTTGTGAGCCACTGTATTAGTGCTGCGAGTCAAACCTGAGTCCTCTGCAAGAGCAGCAAGTGCTGTTAACTGCGGAGCCACCTCTCCAGCCCTGAAATTGTCCATAATTTAAAGGCTATGTAGGACCAGGGAGACAGCTCAGTCTGTAAAGTACTTGCTACACAAGGGGTAGGACCTGGGTTTGATCCCCAGAACCCACGTTGAAAACAAAACCATAAAGGCCAGATGCCATAACATGGACTTTTAATTCGAACACTGGGGGGCTGGAGAGGCAGAGACCGGAGGGTCCCTAGGTTTGCTGGTTTATAGTGCAAGCAGCTGCCTCATGCTCCTGTCTGCTGCCAAGAGTTCGCCACTATCTCACCAAAGAAACCTTTCCTTCCTTAAGTTGCTCCTTGTCTCTCATTTGGTCACAGCAACAAAAGTAACTCGTACAGTCATTACAAATGGATTATGTACTACACAATAAGACATTACACGGGATCTTCCCATTTCTATTTGAATCAATACAAGAGAAATCATACTGGGCAGTGAGTGCGGTAGACATTACAAAAACGAGCTTGAAGACTCCAGAATGCCCTCAACAATTTTGATTATAAAAGAATGGTGGGGAGGAGCCTCATGGGTAAAGCCAGATGCCTCCAAACCCATTGGGAAGGTGTGAAGGGGACCTCTTAAATAGGTTGCTGTGTGTTTCCTGGCTTGGATATCCAGAACGGGAACTTCAGTAGCGAGCCAGGACAGGGAGAGACACACGGAGGAGCTGTTGGCCCCTTAGTGTGCAAGCTCTATGGGGGAAGAAGCGGCAAGCTAAAAGCCTGTTTTCTACAACCTTTCTGGAAATAGAAGATGCATATCAAAGTGGATGCAAAGAACAGGTCTGCAGTTTGATGACACTTTTCGAAAAATATCCTTCGGGAACTAGGAAATCCATCACCAACATCTCTAGATGTACCATAGCCATCCCTCTGCACCAAAGGGAACCACTGTCCTAACTTCTAAGAACAGCAATTAGTTTTCCCTCCTTTTCTTTCTTAATTCCCTCTCTCTCTCTCTCTCTCTCTCTCTCTCTCTCTCTCTCTCTGTGTGTGTGTGTGTGTGTGTGTTGCTAAAAGAATAAGCCCATGGCTACATGCATGCTGGAGTATTGCTCTAACTACCTAGAACTTTCTACTCCTAACTAACACCTGGAACTTTCTATGTCAACCAAGTATGCTGGTTAAGTTGTTTGTTTCTTTGTTTGTTTTTGTTTGTTCAACTTGACACAAACTAGAGTCATCACCAGGAACCCTTAATTGAAAAAACAAAAACCTCAAACAAATTGGCTTGTAGGTATTTTCTTTTCTTTTCTTTTTAAATTTTGGTTATTTGAAAATTACCAACAGGTAGCCCTGATTGTGCTGGAACTCACTCTGTAGACCAGGCTAGCCTCAAACTCAAAGGTCCACCTGCTTCTACCTCCTGAATGCTGTAAGTAAAGGTATGTGCTGCCACTGCCTGGTGTCCCTGATTTCTTAACGTGTGTTTTTGACGATGGAGCCCCTGTCCTGTTTGCATAGCAAGGGCTTTACTGATGAACCCTGTTTTTTATGTAAATGGAGTCTTGGATCTTTGCACTTCGAGCCTGACCGCATTTCCTCAGCACTGCATTTACAAGCTCCACCCATATCACTTCATGCTGCTGAACTTTGTTCATTTTCTCTTTGTTATAGCATCTCATTCCGTGAATATTCCACGGTTTCTCTCTTCTGCCACTGACAGACACTTCGGTAGCACTCTGGGTCTCCCAAAGTACGTGTGATGGAAAAACTTCTCCAGTGTAGAAGCACAGGAAGATTGGTCATAATCAAGTCATGAAGGCTCAGCCCTCGGGGACAGATTGATGTTTTCGTAGGAGTGAGGATGTTAAGTTCCAAACCTGGGACAAGCAGTTGAGATGCCTATTTAATACATCAAAGCAGACCTTGCCTCCAGATTCTCCCAGCATCCCTCAGTTCCTACTTGTTACATGGCATACCCCGCCCAATACCCTAAGCTCTTCAGCCCAGGGACTGAGCTGCCCTTCCCCCAGAGACTCTTCCCTATATAATCCAGACATTTTGGTTATTCTTCTGCTTCTTTTGCTCTTTTTGTACCTTTGTCCTCCTGGCTGCTGCACTTGGTTCCCCCTCTCTCTCCATCTCCCCGCATCGCTCAGGGTCATGACCACTCTGTGGACTCTCATATGTGCCTGCCCCTGGCTCTGCTTTCCCGCATCTCTACAATAAACTTTCTCCTCCGCCATTCCTAGGAGCATCCCTTCCTTTCCTTCCTTCCTTCTTTCCTTTTTTTCTTTTCATTCAGAGAGAGCCTGTTTTTTATATATATATATATTGGTTTTGGTTTTTCGAGACAGGGTTTCTCTGTGTAGCCCTGGCTGTCCTGGAACTCACTCTATAGACCAGGCTGGCCTCAAACTCAGAAATCCGCCTGCCTCTGCCTCCCGAGTGCTGGGGTTAAAGGATTGCGCCACCAATGCCCGGCTTAAAATTTTATTTTTAATGAGAGGGGATATGTGTGTATATCTGCGGCTCTCCGAGGGCATCAGATGCCCTGAACAGACGTCTCAGGCAGTAACTCGCATCCTCTGGAAAGGCAGTAATCACTGTTAGCCATTGAGTCCTTTCTCCAGCCTCCGTCTCTTTTGCTTTTTTATTTTATTTTATTTTTTTGCCTTTCTATTTTTTGCCTTGGGACAACACAGCATGAAGGGCAACCTCAAATGCCAGCCTCAAGGCATTTCTTAGCCTCGAGGACCGTGAGAAGTCAAATTCTTGCTTTCTGTTGTTCCTGTGATAAATTACCCAGACTTTAGTATACTGTTGTGGTGACATACAATGAACAAAGACAGGTGGGTGTCTGCTTGGGAGCTGTAAGTACCTAGTTAGAAATCTGCAGATTTTCTGCATAGTGGCCCGTACTTTGATTCCAGCACTCAAGAGGTAGAGACTGAGTTTGGGGCTAGCCTGGTCTACATAGTGAGTTCTAGGACAGCTAGTGCTACACAGAGAGACCCTGTCTTGGAAAAAGCAAGCAGGCAAGAAAGAAAATGAGTAAATGAATTATCAGATTTGAAGGTCTCTGAGGGTGAACCTCCCTCTTAAGCAGCTTCAGGCTCCTGGCTTCCTGGTTCAGGCTTCCTATGTTCCCTGTAATACACTCATTTTAAGGAAAGGGGGTTATCACAATTGTCACTCCATAGAATTTAAAACACTGAGTGAAAGAGGGAGAAAGTAATACAATTGCTCCTGATTATGATTTGTTTTAAAGTATCACTTTAAAATGAATTGGGAAGATTTTTTTATTTTATTTATATGATGAGTACACTGTCACTGTCTTCAGACACACCAGAAGAGGGCATCAGATCCCATTACAGATGGGTGTGAGCCACCATGTGGTTGTGGGGAATTGAACTCAGGACCTCTGGAAGAGCAGTCAGTGCTCTTAACGGCTGAGCCATCTCTCCAGCCCCCATCCCAGTTTTTACACCGGTTCTGGGGATCTGAACTCGGGTCCTCATGTTTGTGCGACAAACACGTTATCCAATGAGCCATCTCCACAGACCTAAGATTTAAAATACTTTAACACAGAGACAGCCTGGCTTTGTCGAGGCCCATGAAGAAAAACCTATTTCTTCTTGATAAAGTCTTACTATTTTGACAGATTTAGTTAGGTTCTACATTTTTTTTCTTTCTGTGATCCCTTTTAACTTACTCTGTTACGTGAGTTTTGGTTAAAAGAATGGGGTGTGAGTCATATGTCTAGCCCTGGATACAGACATGAAATTCTGAGCTGCCAGGAAGATTATAGGATTGCTATCTAGCAGGACAAGGCACCTTGTCCCTACTTTTAAGAGTTAATCCAAACGGGGCTGTCAATCGCCTGGACAGGAAACTGCCATTCAGGAGAGCTGTTTCAGAAACTTTCAAATAGCTTCAAACCTGGGTGCAAACGGTGATGAGCTCTCTGGCCATCGTCCTTTCCCACGGTGAAAGTGTCTTCCTTCCCAATGGTCCCTTTTAGGCAGTGCCCACCACTGCCCTTGTGTGTGCCTCATGGCGTTCTGTGAAACCCTTTGAATAGAGGGAGTGGGAAGACCAGGAGGCCAGAGCAGATTCCCAAACCGGAAGTGTTAAGGTATGGTAGCAGGAGCCCAGGAACACAGTCCAGTCTACAGAAATCTGACTCCAGGATAGCATCTCTCCCAGCTCAGCACGGGGCGGGCACTAGGAAGGACTGCAGCTTTGGAGACCTGCTTTTTCCTGACCAATCATCTGGCTCGTTTCTATGACCTTATGACCTCTCCTGCTCCTGCTCTGGGCCTCATTTTTCTGCCTCAAGCTTCGCCCCCCCCCCTCAGTTTATCAAGACAGGGTTTCTCTGTGTATCCCTGCGGTCCTAGAACTCAATCTACAGACCCTTCTTTGCCTCCTGAGTGCTGGGATCAAAGGCATGTGCCACCACCGCCTAACTACTGCTGCTTTAAGATTTGTTTTATTTTTTTTTTTTAATTGTGTGGATGGATGTGGTGGATTGTGCCTACGGAATTCCGAAGAGGGCATCAGATGCCTTGGAGCTGGAGTTATAGGCAGTTGTGAGCCACCCAACATGGTATCCAAACTCAGGTCCTCTGTAAGAGCAGTACATTATCTCCAAGCTGAGCTCTCTTTCCGGCCCTGCCTTGAGATCTAATAGACTGAATTATAAGCATCTTCAGCAAGACCCACCCTTCTCTTTCTTTCCTGTTCCTATCAGCAAGCACAATAGCCTACTGGACAGTCAGTCTTTTCGATTGGTTTTCTACAGAAAAATCTGCCTTTGTGCATCCAATAACGAGGATTAAATGAACAATATGGGGCCTTAATAGCTAAAGGTGCTTGCTACCAGGCTTGAGGAGCTGATCCCCAGGACCCAAGTGGTGGAAGGAGAGAACAGACGCCCACAAATTGCCCTTTGTGGCACGAAGGTACCCACATATACACACACATACACAACAAATAAGATGTACTTTAAAAATGTATATAGTTAGCCGGGCACCTCCAGGGACACCAGCCACACATGTGCACAGACATACATGTAGACAAAACACCCAAACACATATTAAATAAAGAAATGTCAGGCACTTGTTTTTTAAATTTACACAGTGTACACAAGTGCTTGTTATGCATTGTACCCGCTTTGTGGGAAAACCCACATGCATTCTCCTCACACAGCTGGTATCTAAAGGCAGAGAACATGGGTCATCTATGTAGTATACATTTACCGACTCTCTGCTTGCTCAGAGAATGTTAAGTAATTACAGATTTCAGCACAAAGATTCTTTCTCTTCATCTGGGAACTTGTCTTATCATTTGTATTCAAAAGTTAAATATAGAAGAAGGAATAAAAAAGAAAAGACTCCAGACATTATGTAGTCACTGTCTGGAACGGCAGGCATTATATTTCAACAGGATATTATCACTAAGGCAAAGAGAAATGATTCTTACTGGGTAGGAAATGATTGCACAGTGTTGTTTGAGCAATCAGAGATCACATCATGTGGTGAATGAGGAGTTTGCAATTCTATTGTTCATTTAAAATGGGCTGCTGAGAGAAAAAGACTGAAAAGAGCTTAGGGAGCAATGTCTCGCGGGCGCGCTCACAGCTCCCCACCCCCACCCCCACCCCGCACTCCGCCCAGAAAATTCTGGAGTTCTCCTAAAGTATCTGCTCTGACATCAGCCATCAGCAACCTTGTCTCTTTGAATTCCTTGCGTTTAGTTTAGCTTGCACACCCACCCGGTTCCCGCGGGGCGTTCATAGGGAACTGAAAAGGTAGCACGGGATGTCTTTCCAAAGGTTTGTTAGGAAATCTGTTTTAGAATTCAGAACAGATTTTCTTCAGTTCTCTGCCTGACTTCTGTTCTCAAGCAGGCCATTTGAGTGCATGTCACCCTTAGGAAGTGAGCGTTTGCTACGGATGATGGTGAAGAGTCTGGCTCTCGGGGAGTTCTAGCTGAGGTGCCATCTTGGAGCAACGCAGTCTTCCCCCTCCCTTCCCTCCCCGCCTCTGCATGCGGAAGAGCAAGAGCGGGGGAAGAAAGAAGGTGGGAGGCACCCGGAGGCTTTGAGCAGAGGTGGGGACTTCCCAGTACTAACAGGAAGAAGGGAAAAGTCTCAGGGGTGGCCCAGCAGTGAGACGGGGCGGAGCTGGGAACATTGATAGTGTTAGCTGCCATCCGGAGGAAAGTCCCTGCCCATGGGGGCACTGGCGACTGGACTGGTAGTAACTGAGGCACTGTTCAATGTACACGTTGTTTGTTTAACGTTTTACTTGAGCCAACTGAAAACTAACCTTTTTCTTATTTTGAAATAAGCCCTCTCCATTCCCCCCACCACCACCACGATACAACACAATATAGCAAATATCTGGCTTAAGACAGAAAGCAGGACTGGGGGGTCTGGGCTTCGTGGCACACACCTTTGGTACCAGCACTTAGGAGGGAGAGGGAGGCAGATCTCAAGAATTTGAGTCCAACTTGGTCTATATAGTGAGTTCCAGGCCAGCCAGGAAGGACTACATGGAGAGATTCTGTATCAAAAAGCAAACAATAACAGAAAAAAAAAAAAAAAACCAGAAAGGAAAATAGGCTGGGGAGATGGTGCAGCACCAGGCTAGCATGGAGACCCCGCGTCTAAGCCAAGAGCTCCCACAACAAGATGAGAAGCAGAGACAGGAGAATCCCCAGAAGATCTCAGGCCAGCTAGCCTAGTATACCCAGGGGCAAACAGGAGACTGTCTCACATAATGTGGAAGATAGGGACTGATACCCAAGATTGTTCTTGGCCCTCCATGCATGCAATGTAGCATCTGTGTGAGTGTACTCACACATATGGACAGATACACACAGACACATCCATCACATACATATAAACTCACAAAAGATAATAATAAAATACAAGAGCCAGGCAGTGGTGGCGCACACCTTTAATCCCAGCACTCGGGAGGCAGAGGCAGGCGGATTTCTGAGTTCGAGGCCAGCCTGGTCTACAGAGTTCCAAGACAGCCAGGGCTACAAAGAGAAACCCTGTCTCGAAAAACAAAAGCAAATCCAAACCAACCAACCAAACAAACAAAAGGAACAGTAAACTGAAAATTACTTGGGGTCCAGCCTTGCTCTTCTATGACAATTCACTCCTGCAGACAACAAATTTACAGTCTCATGACATCACCTTGATCCTTTCTGAAGACAGTGCCCCTACTCAATTCCTATGAGGCTTATCTAAAGGCTCAACCACCTCTGAGCATCGCCTTACTGGCACCCAAGCTTTCAATACATCATCACTTAGAGACATACTAAAACCACATCCAAACTCCTGTACCATATAAGTGATATCACATTAGAAATCACTAGGGAGATGATTGCTAAGATTTTTGCATATTTTAATATTTTTTAAACACTAGCACATTCAATATGGCCTTCTGAAATTTGCTTTTTCTCATCACAGTCTTTAAAACCTTGAGCAAGTGCATTTGACACATCCACTCTAACTGCTATGTAGCGTGTTCTGAATAAACACACCCTCAACACACACCCTGGCCCAACCAGGACCCAGCCACACACTCAGCTGCTGCCCACAGAAAGTTTGATCCTTAGTTCACAATTAAAGGACCAAATAGCTCACATCCTTTATGAAAGCCCTCTTTCCTGGACCTCAGGAGAAGTTGCCAGTGGCTGTCGCTGGCTGCTTGGTGTGATAAGTTCAGAATATTATCTGACTTAGAGCAATTGCCCTTGCCACAGCATGACTGTGGTGTCTGACTCAAGTCACTGAATTCCCTGTCTTTCCCCTGGATGGAGTCCCAGTCAGGCTCTCAGTGGGTAATTAGTTTGCCTATCAGAAAGGGGAAAAGAGCATGAACGGTGTATGAGAACCACACATCACAGAGTAGATCACTGATCTACTCCTCCCCGAGCCCCAGCTCCCAGCCCCCAATACAAGACAGAGGACATTTTGGACATCAGCCTAGCAAGCCATCTGAACAAATTGGAAGACTGTTGTTACTTGGGGCATGCAGGATGTGAAGACTTGGAAAGGGGGCCAAGGCAGAGTGCTACAAGAGCTGAGTACCACCTTGGTGATACTCAGTGACAGGCCAGCCATTTCTCTTTGGACTCAGCTCACTCACTAGTCAGGAATCTCCTGGCTGAAGGTTCTGTCTTAGGATTTCTGGCACTCGGTTTTCTGGCCCATATCAAACATTCCTTGAGAACCGCCTAGCCAGTCAAGTGCTGGCACCTACCATGTTGTTTGTAGCCAGATCACTGAAGGGCTCTTTTGAGCTTTAAGCCAGTGGAGGCTTCTCATTTCTCAGTCTTTCCAACACCCTTTGATCCTATAAGCAGTAACTTAAGAAGAATCCCCAAAAGGGCAGGCTGGCATGAGTTCTTGAGATGATCTTGTTCAATATCTGGCCCATCATTTGTTAATTTTACTTTAATTAATTAATTGATTAATTTATTTATTTATTTTGGTTTTTCGAGACAGGGTTTCTCTGTGTAGCCCTGGATGTCCTGGAACTCACTCTGTAGACCAGGCTGGCCTCGAACTCAAAAATCCGCCTGCCTCTGCCTCCCAAGTGCTGGGATTAAAGGAATGCGCCACCACTGCCCGGCTCATTTGTTAATTTTATAAATAGCTGCCAGGTGCCTACAGTACACCAGATTCTGGGCTGGGCACCAAGTTAGCCTCATCTATGCATCAAGACACCATCTCAAGACAAAGAATCTATATTATGTCTATGTGTTTGTTATATATTCTTTTTATCAATCTTACATGTTACAAAGAATCTGATCAGATTCTGGGTTGGGCACCATGTTAGGTTCCTCTATGTATCAGACCGTCTCAAAACAAAAGCAAATAAACAACAACATCAAAATCAAAAGCTACAGGGCTGGAGAGATGGCTCAGTGGTTAAGAGGTCATTCTGCTCTTGCAGAGGATCAAATTTCAGTTCCCTACAACCATGTGAGAAAGCTCACAACAGGCTGTAACTCCAGCACCAGGAATTTGATACCCTCTTCTGCACCCCATGGTCACCTGAACTCATGTGCACATACCTCTAACCATGCATAGTTACATAGCGAAACTTTAATATTTAAAAAAAAAAAAAAACAACTTTCTTTTTCAGAAAGAGAGAGAGAGTGGGTGGGAGCCAGAGGTGACCAATGTTAATAGAGTAACCACACAGATTTTAAATTATAATGCTACTGGTCATATTTTACCAGGTCAGAGAAGGTGTCTAAATTATTTTTCTGTAGCCATTATAAGACACCATGACCAAGGCAACTTATAGAAAAGTTATTTGGGGCTTACAGTTAGAGTCCATGACCATCATGGCAGGGAGCATGGTGGCAGACAGTCATGGCACTGGAACAGCATCTGAGAGCCCACATCTTGAGACACAATCACCTGGAAGAGAGGCAGAGAGAGACAGAATTAGAACGGCAGGAATCTTTTGAAACCCCAAAGCCCTTCCCCAGTGACACATGTCCTCCAACAAGGCCACACCTCCTAATTCTTCCCAAATAGTTCCAACAACTAAGGACCAAGCATTCAAATATACAAGCCTACAGGGGCCATTCTCATCACAAAGATCGTGGTGGTTTGAACAGGTTTGGCCTCCATAGACTTATGTGTTTGAATGCTTAGCCATAAGGAGTGGCACTATTAGGAGGTGTGGCCTAGTTGGAGTAGGTGTGGCCTTGTTGGAGGAAGTGTGTCACTGTAGGGGTCAGCTTTGAGGTCTCCTATGCTCAAGCTATGCCCAGTGAGGCACATAATCTCCTGCTGCCTGTGGATCAAGATGTAGAACTCTCAGCTCCTCCAGCACCATGGCTGCCTGCACACTGCCATGCTTCCTGCCATGATGATAATGGATTAAACCTCTGAACCTGTAAGCCAGCCCCAATTAAATGTTGTTCTTATAAGAGTTGCCTTGGTCATGGTGTCTGTTCACAGCAGTAAAACCCTAACTAAGACAGAGAGCTTCTGTGCACACCACATGAGCCATGAAGCCCAAGGAGAGCTATTACTCTCTGTCCTAAAAGCAACAGAATGCCACAGAGGATCTTCAACTAGGCTATGGAGCATGCTGAAAGAGACCTCTTGACTGCTGTATGGAAATCAGGCTGCAGAGGTATCCATGGAATGTTCTTTTAGGCAATGGACAGTGGTGACTTGGGCTGGGATAATGGGACAGAGAAGAGGACAGGTCAGACACGTGTTTAAGGGATAAAATCCACACAATGTCTTGGATAGGGATAGAAAGCCATTTCTAAGCTGGTTGTGTTGGCTCACATCTATATATGCAGCATTTTAGATGCATAGGCAGGAGAATCACTGCAAGTTCCAGGCCAACATGATCTACATAATGACCTCCCAGCCAGTCAGGGCCACATAATGAGACACTGTCTCAAACAAACCAACCAACAAATAAAAAGCCATTTTTAACAGACTGGATCTCCAGCCAAAAGGCTCTGTAGTTCAGTTTTGCTCAGAGTAGGATCTGGAATGATCTATGATACCAGTTAAAGGGCCATTTGACCTTTGGAATTTCTACAGTGAAGGGCCAGATCCGAATTTGTGACAGCTCCCTTGGCAATTCCCTCATCTGCTCTAGTTCAAATGCCCACATTAACAAGAAACCACTGTTTTCTCCATAATCAAGTAAAGGACTAAGATGTCCTAGTCTGTTTGAGCTGCTATCTAACAGAATCCTACACACTGGATAGCTGATGGACAAAAGAAACACACTGCTCATAATTCTGGGAGCTAGAAGTCTGAAATCATGGTATCTTATGAGGACCTGCTTCCAGGTCTATAGGCAGCTGTTTGTCACTATGTCACATGACAGATGGGGTGCCACTCTCTGAGGCTTCTTTGACTTTCTGAATCTTCTTCAATTCTCCTCTCTTCTTCCTCCCTCTCTCCCTTCCTCTTTCCTTTCCTTTTATTTATCTATTTTTTGGACAGGGTCTCACATAGCCTAGTCTGGCCTCAAACTTGCTAGATAGCCAAGGATGACCTTGAACTTCTAATCCCCTGCCTCTACCTCCAGAGTGCTGAGATAACAGGCTTAGGCCATCACATTCAGTTTACTGGGTGCCAGGGATCAAATTTAGGGCTTCCTGCATGCACTCTATCAGGTAAGCTACACGTTCAGCCTTCAGGACGTGTTATAAGGGAATTAATCTCATTCTTGAGTGTTCTGCTGGTCATGGCCTAATTAATCACTTCCCAAACACCTATCTCCTAGTGCTAGCACATCAAGGGTTAGGACTTCAAATTGCAGATTTGGGGAGGAGGTTCTTAAATATTCAATCTATAACAAAGACTATTACATCTCTAGGTTCCCCCGATCTTCTCAAAAAAATAGATGTGCTGGAGAAAACTTATGGGATACTATTTAGACTAAAACCCTCCTATACTATGTCCTAAAAGACTAATCCAAGATGGAGTCACTCATGCTCATGTTCCATGTCACAAAGGAAACTCAGGCTATTTATTGGTAAGAGCAGACCTTCCAAGAAATCAGGAGAGAAATAATAGCCAACTCTCAGAAAGCCAAAAAAATTCCCTGTTTTTCCCTAAGGAGAGTAACTTCAAAATCACCAATCTGGCAGAAGGTGCTGGTAAAGGAAGGGAGAGCTCAGTGACTTCAAGACCAACCTGGTCTACATATTGAATTCTAGGCCAGCCATAGCAACACAGTGAGACCCTGTCTCAAAAAAACATAAACAAAGCCGGGCAGTGGTGGCACACGCCTTTAATCCCAGCACTTGGGAGGCAGAGGCAGGTGGATTTCTGAGTTCGAGGCCAGCCTGGTCTACAGAGTGAGTTCCAGGACAGCCAGGGCTACACAGAGAAACCCTGTCTCGGAAAACAAAACAAAACAAAACAAAAAACCCAAAAAAAACCCTCATAAACAAATAGATGGTAGATAGACAGATACATAGATTGATTAAAACAAATGAATAAATCTGCTTCTTGTTCCTAAGTTTTACTTTCCTCAACCCTTTTGGTTTTAGTGTGTTTTGTTTTTGTGGTGCTGTGGAGGACTGAACCTGTGACCTCATCCATGCTAGCCAAGTATGCTACCAGTGAGCTGTGTCTTCCAACCGTACACTCCCTTTAACCTTGAGAGGTCTAAGTTACCCCAACCAGCCTTAGAACTTGTGGTCCTTTGGCCTCAGCCTCTCAAATAACTAGAATTACAGGTTTGTACTACCAGGCTTAACTTCTCCAGCCTTTTGTCTATCCCCATCTGCTCAACTCGTCAGAGCTTGTTTCTGTCTTGCAGACTAACTGTTGCGCAGTTCAGGAAGTTTCTAATAAAAGTCAATTAGAGTGGCAGAATGTTTTCACTCCAGATAATGGCTCTTGATTTAACTTTCTGCATTGCAAAAAGAAGAAAACAAACTAACTAGAAGAAAATTCACTATTTTTAAAAATGCACCATTTCAGTGTGTGTGTGTGTGTGTGTGTGTGTGTGTGGTGTGTTTTGCCTGCATGTACATGATATGCGTGCAGGCAATGTTCATGGAGACCAGCAGATGGCGACAGATCTCCTGGAACTGGAGTTACAGCCGAATTTGAACCACCAAACGGGCTGGGTGCTGGAAATGTAACCTAGGTCCTCTGCTAGAGTGGCCAGTGTTCTTAACCATTAAGCCATCTCTCCAGCCCCCACATTAGATCTTTTAAAACTCTATTGCAAGCCGGGCAGTGGAGGCACACACCTTTAATCCCAGCACTAAGGAGGCAGAGGCAGGTGGATTTCTCAGTTCGAGGCCAGCCTGGTCTACAGAGTGAGTTCCAGGACAGCCAGGGCTATACAAAGAAACTGTCTTGAAAAACCAAAAAAGAAAAAGAAAAAAAATACTCTATTGCAGATCTGGGTATGGTGGCACATGTCTGTAACACTGAAACTCAAGAGACTGAAGCAGGATAATCTAAAAGTTGGAGGCTAGCATAGGCTACAGAGTGAAACCTTGTCATAAATAAATAAATAAATAAATAAATAAATAAATAATAAAGACCATCACTACCATCACCACCACTACCACCACCAGCAACAACAACACCCACTCTATTTGCTGAAATGTTATGGGCAAGTTCCTATGAAGCAGGTAAAACCAAGACACCTACATTTCTTCTTTTACCACCTACCTGGCCCAGGGACTGCCTTGTCTTTTCCAGGTATCACTCTCTGAGGTCCCCTCTTGCCCTTACATTCTAACCTGTGCCTGTTTGGTTAAAACAGCCATGTAACAGTGTCAGAACTTCACTGACCACAAGGTCAAGGGCAGGGAGGGTGACCAGTTACCTAGTTTCCCCAAGACTTTCCCATTGTACTGAGACCTCATCTTTTAGGAGCTCCTGAGTCCCAGAGGAAGTAGGCAGTTGGTTACCATCTATCCTGTGCCATACCTGTGCAGTCGTGCAATTTGTCCCATACTGAGCTGCCCAAGGATTTTTGCTCTGGGAGATCTGGTTGGATGAGCTGGAAAGAACATTACCTATTAAACTCCATTTAACTCATTCAATTCTTGGTCCCCACTCCAGACCTACCAGATCTGAATCTTGTTAACACAAATGCACTACATCTTATGAAATCCGGCTCCCAGATCACTTTTACCAAAACTGACTTCACCTGGAAACTGTGTCCAACAAAATATGGTCCCCGCTCTCACCTCTAGTGCCTCTCATTTACATGGTTTGCAATGTGGCTTGGATAGCTGATTTGTTTGTTTGTTTTCCAGATCTTTTCCCTAGTGATCCTACTGGGTAGTCCAGGTTGAGAAATACCATTCTAGGCCGGGCAGTGGTGGCGCACGCCTTTAATCCCAGCACTCGGGAGGCAGAGGCAGCGGTCCTCATGCTTGGACAGCAAGCATTTACTGGCTGATCCATCTCCCCATCTCTTGTTATTTTTTTAAAAAGATGTATTTATTTATTTCGTTTCTGAGTGCTCTATCTGCATGTATACTTTTGTGCCAGAAGAGGGCATCAGATTCCATTATAGATGATTGTGAGCCTCCATGTGTTTGCTGGGAGTTGAACTTGGGTCCTAAGGATGAACAGACAATTCACTCAACCACTGAGCCATCTCTCCCGCCTCACTAATTTTCTTTTAGGGATAGATACCCGAGTCAGCCTGGCTTCAATAAAAAGTCAGTATATCCATTCACATGAGAGCTAAGTCCAGGCATTCTACCACCATTCAGGTCTGGGGGAATCCAGGTACTGAGATGACATCATCAGAAGATGATGACCTTTGCTCTTTCACGTACTGTTGTGTACCCTTTATTCTCGGACAGCCTTTCTGGGCAATTGTTTCCCCATTGCTGTGACAAAAGCTGCTTAAGGAGGAAGGAGCTATTCTGGCTCAGTTTCAGAGGTATTTTAGTTCCGTCACAGCCAAAGGCTCGGTAATGAGAACAGCAAGGCACCCAAAAGGTTTCGGGCTTGGGATTTAAAAATAATGAGATGGACTGTCCTTTGTATATGAAATGTATTATAAAAGTGTTGATGACAGACACAGCCAGCCAGTCTTATGGAGTGGGCTCTGAGGTTCAGGGTCAGGCACATGGGTGGAAGTCCCTCCTTACACATTTTAGAGGAAGGGGGAAGGGGGTAGATTGAAAAGTTTCCTTTTTGACCCCTGCTAGGGATGACCAGTGAGGAGTTAGCTAAAGAACCTTAAGTTAGATAAACATCTCTCCTGGCTGGGCAGGGCAGGGATGACAACAGTCTACAGAAACTTGGGGGCTGGAGAGATGGCTCAGCGGTTAAGAGCACCACCTCCTCTTTCAGAGGTTCTGAGTTCAATTCCCAGCAACCACAAGGTGGCTCACAACCATCTGTAATGGGATCTGATGCCCTCTTCTGGTGTGTCTGAAGATATCGACAGTGTACACACATACATAAAATAAATATAAATCTTAAAAAGAAAAGAAACAGCTTACTTTAATTCTACAAAACAAATGACTGGAGTTATTGGAACTGTCAGTTCAACCAAAATGGAGGAGCTTTGTAAAGTGGTGTGGCCCTGGCTAACATTACCTCTTGGAAAGAATGTGAGGGAGCAGGTCACTTCCTGGAAGCTGACTGAAAAGCAGAAAAACCCACCGGAACCAGGGTATAATCTTCAAGGCTGGCTGCTGGTGACCCACTTCTACCAACTAGGCCCCACCTCCAAAACCAGCACCACCAGGTGAGAGAGTAAATGCTCAAAACACACAAGCCTATGGGGACATCCAAGTCATTCCAAACTAAAACGGCTGTTGGAAAAGCACTGTAAGTTGAGAAGCTGGAACTCTGAAAGCACTTTGAAGTTTCCACTGGATAACTATGCTTACCATTATGCCCGGGACTGTAATTAACCATGTCTTGTATCAGTTTTGGTTTTGGTTTTGAGACAGGGTCTCACTGTATAGTCCTGGCTGGCCTGGAACTCACTATGTAGATCAGGTTGGCCTCAAACTCAAGAAGTTCTGCTTGCCTCTGCCTCTGCCTCTGCCTCCTGAGTGTGGTGAATTAAAGGCTAGTGCCACTACACCTGGATTATTTTTTAAGATTTTTTTTTTATTATTTTATATTATTTGTATGTGTCGTGCCTCTCTGTGTGCATGTGCATGTGAGTACAGTTGTCCAGAAGAGGCCATTGGATCTGCTGGAGCTGGAATTGCAAGTGATGATGAGCCACCTGAGGTGGGTGCCTTTACCCACTGAGCCATACTGCCAGCCCCAATCATCTCCTTTTTAAACACCAACTTGTCAATCATATTTCACAGAATCTCAGCCCCACAAAGAACAGAATCATAACACAGAACACAGACATGCCCCAAATAAAAACGGTGGGACCTAGAGAGCTGGCCCTGACCTCTTCCTAATACAGGACTGTTACACCTCTAGAACATTCCATGCACACAGCAGACACTCACCACCTACTGTGTACCCAGCATAGTGCTGGGCTCTGGTGAGGAAGACATGGTCTTGGAAGGAGCTAAGAGGCATGGGGAGATGGGTCAGTGGATAAAGTTTTCCACACAAGCATGAGAACCTGAGTTCAGATCCCCAATACCCATGTAAAATTCCAGGCTTGTTGTGGCCTAACTGTAAACCCAGGGTGGGGGTTGCAGTGACAGATGGTTGAGTGTCACCAAGTTGGTGAGCTCTAGGTTCACTGGGAGATAGTGTGTGAAAAATCACAGTGCAGAGCCATGGAGGAAGATGCCCAACATTGACCTCTGGCCTCCACATATGCATGCACATAAGTACACACATACACACACACACACACACACACACACACA
This sequence comes from Rhynchomys soricoides, assembly GCA_019843965.1. Taxonomy (NCBI): domain Eukaryota; kingdom Metazoa; phylum Chordata; class Mammalia; order Rodentia; family Muridae; genus Rhynchomys; species Rhynchomys soricoides. Next base: position 278,777 of record JADRCH010007552.1, read on the forward strand.
CACACACACACAAACACATGCACAAGCATGAGCCATGCATGCAGAAGGAAGGAAGTGGACAAGACAGGAGTGCTAACAACTGTACTACAGCATGGCAAGACCAACTGTGCACATGTCTGGGCTGTTCTCTCTGTGAAACCCTCCTCCCACTGGAACAAGCCCATTTAGCTCTGTGAGGAAGAGGGTGGACTCCAGCTAAAACCCATTACAGAGTACCTTAGGGGTAACTATTTAAAATTACTGACACTGCTCCCAAGGAAAGCCACGTGAAATGATGGAAAGAAGTAGATAGAAATGGGATCTGTTCAGCGGGACATCAGAAGACAGAGGGGAAGAAGGGCTAACTGCAAAAGAGCCGCATCCTACCAGCCCACTTCCAACATTTAAGAGCAAATGAAGTCGGGCGGTGGTGGCGCACGCCTTTAATCCCAGCTCTTGGGAGGCAGAGGCAGGCAGATTTCTGAGTTCGAGGCCAGCCTGGTCTACAGAGTGAGTTCCAGGACAGCCAGGGCTATACAGAGAAACCCTGTCTTGAAAAACCAAACAATAAGAGCAAATGAGGCCTAGAAGGAAGAACTTTTGTTACGTGTTGGTCTTTGCATGGAGACCCAAATGTGGACTTGAGTTTTGGACTATGAGTAGTGTGTTTCAGCTCCTCACACTGTGAAGTGCCTGTTTCCTGGTCCTTCGTGGTTTGTTTTTTTTTGTTTTTTGTTTTTGTTTGTTTGTTTTTTTGTTTTGTTTTGGTTTTGGTGCCCTTTCTTTTAAGAATCATTTTAGCTTTAATTCTGTGTTTCTCTGTATTTGTGCATGGTTATGTGTATGTGAACACGGCTTCCTGGAGAGCTGGAATTAGAGCCACCATGGGTGCTGAGAACTGAACTCAGGACCTCTGCAAAAGCAGTATGTGCTCCTAACCACTGAACCATCTGTCCAGCCTCAAGTTTGTTTATTTGTTTTGAGATAAAGTCTCGATGTGTAGACTAGTCTGGCCTTAAACTCACAGAAATCTGCCTGCCCTGACTCTGGATTAAAGGGATGTACTATTGTAGCTGATTAACCATGAACTTCTGGTTCTCCTGTCTCGCCTCCAGAATGTCTAGCTTGTAGGTGGGTACTGCCATGTCCAGTTAGGGTGAAGCCTTCCAAAATAGAAGAAGGGAGAGGTGAGGGATCCAGAACACCAGGGAGGGAAGAAGAACATACCAACCAGGCTGTGTGGGCCCCTGTGTCTGCACATAATGTTTGCTGTGGCAGACAACCCAGGTTAAGCCATAGGTGGCAAAGAAATTCTTTCAGTATGCTAGGGCTGTGTCCATCATTCACTGATTTGTACACACCCCACATACATATACAACATACACATCACACACACAGCATTCACAGATATACCACATGCACACCACACATATATAATGGACACACCTGACACACCACACACACATACACCACACATACCCCCACCACATACATACACACATACCACATGCACACAGACCACCCCCATACCACACGCACGCACCCATGCCCTATATAAATAATATCCTTGGAGTCTAGAAGGAGGTCAGGTTCTCAGGTTAACAACCAAACCAAGAGCTGTACAAGGAAACCTTATACCTTATCAAAATCAAAACGTGTCCTGTAAGCTCATGTAAAGCTAAGCTAAAAGGTTTGTGTGGTGCTATACACCTGTGAGCCCCAGCACTGTGCACCTGAGGCCTGGGCATACAGGTGTGCACCCTCCAAATAGATTAGTGCATCTTTCAACCCTCACCAGAAGAGCTCCTTTTTTTGCAGTAAAAGAGTATCAGTACAGACATACCGCTGCACAACCTGCAGAGAATAAGAGTACATGAAGTGCTCAGCTCTAAATGGCATATGCTTAGTATGTATGCATGCATGCATGTATGTTGTGTGGCACTGCTTCTGGAGAGGCATGAACAAACACCTACTAACCTCAGATAGGAGACCAATAACAGACTAAAGTACAGGGGTCGCCAAAGTCTGCCTTGGTGAACCAATGAAACTTATTGGAGTTACTTATAGGAACAGAAATGACTCAAAGACGGCAGCATCACCAAAGCCCACCCCAGCTGAATGACAGCTCACAAAGCTGGGAACCTGGAGCACACTGCACAGGCTGCAGGCAACTCCACAGGTTGGAGGGTGTCCTTTCCTGGTCGTTTGAGCCCCTTCCAGGCAGCTCTGCTGTTTTTTTGTTTCTTCTGGGCACTTGAGCTGCTCTCTGCAGCTTCTGGGCCACTTGGCTCAGAAGGCTCTGGTTATTCTAGGTTGCTCACTCTGAGCCTCAGTGTAGTAGTTCAGCTTATCTGAGAGTGACTATCAGCAGACGATTGCTAATATGCTCTTGGGAAGGGAAGAACCTACCGAATCTGGTTAGTTTCAAGGACTTCCTGAAGCTATGGTATGTTTACTTCCTGTCTAAAGGTGAAGGATGGAGTATTCCACCTCCCCTTAGAACATCCTGTTGCTGCACCTCCCAGTAAACATCCCATCTAAAATATACTGTTGGTCCGCCTCCCTTTTCACATCTTATGTCTTAAGTAGTTTCTCTCCACCATGGATGTTTTCATGTCAGAAGAAACTGCTGTTACACAGCAACGCATCACAGACTCCTCAAGGCTTAGGAACCATTTCAGAAGAGGAGACAGGAAGACAAAGAGCCAGCAGTCATGGATGGCTACTGACTCATCAAGAAGAGCCCTTGGCTACTGTGAAACAGTATTCACTGGACAGGACAGGGCCGTTGTACATGTGACTGCATACACATGACCTGTACCACATCAAACCAACAAAAAAATCCCAGCACAAATGGGGGAGGGGCTCAGGAAGGTCCATCCACGCCTGACTGAGGAGCTACTGTCAACTGATGACTGCCAAAGAGGAAAAGTCAGTTTTTATTAGGGATGCAAGCCCTGAGAAGCTAACAGATAGCCCTGGCCCAAGCACTGACAAGCAGCCCTAAGTGGACTCGGTGGGTTTTTTAAAAAGAATGAAGTTGGGAGGGGAAAGTGGCAGGGTACAGGGGAAAGATTGGAGGAAAGGAATGGAGGGGGTAGATTGGATCAATATACGTCATATGTTTATATGAAATTTTTGCTGGGCAGTGGTGGAGCACACCTTTAGTCTCAGCACTTGGGAGGCAAAAGCAGATAGATCTCTGAGTTCAAGACCAGTATGGTCTTCAGCATGAGTTCCAGGACAACTCAAGGCTCCAAGTCTACACAGAGAAACCCTGTCTCCAAACAAACAAGAAAAGGAAATTCTCAAAAGAATTAGAGAAGAAGAAAAGAATGAAAAAGAAGCAGGTGCAACCTTCCTTTAGAAGCTCACACTTGTCCTATCTTAGTGCATGTCACCCTCTTCTCTCTTTCCCTCTCTGTACTTTTTTCTGTTTTTAACAATATTTTATTTTATGTGCATGAGTGATTTGCCTCTGTGTGTGTGTGTGTGTGTGTGTGTGTGTTCGCACACACACATGTGACTGGCTGGTGTCCTCAGAGTTCAGAAGAGGCCATCAGATCCCTTGGAACAGGAGTTACCGGTGGTTGTAAGCCACCATGTGGGTGTTGGGAACCAAACCTGGATCCTCTGTAAGGAGGAGAGGAGTAGTGGTCTTAACTACTATACCATCTCTCCAGCCCTTCCCCCCCCCCCTCTCTCTTTTATTTTTATTTTTGTAGACAGGGTTTCTCTGTGTAGCCCTGGCTGTCCTGGAACTCACTCTGTTTTGTTTTGTTTATTTTTTTGTTTTTTCTAGACAGGGTTACTCTGTGTAGCTCTGGCTGTCCTGGAACTCACTCTGTAGACCAGGCTGGCCTCGAACTCAGAAATCCGCCTGCCTCTGCCTCCCGAGTGCTGGGATTAAAGGCATGTGACACCACTGCACGGCCCTTCCTCCTCTCTATTTTTAATACATTCAACTCTGCTTCATATTTGGCTCACTCTGAAATTTATTTTTGCAAAAGCCATGAATCCTGAGTGGGAATCTCTGACTACCACTCTTCAGGCAGCTGCCCACCTGGGATAGAGCTGTGCATCTATTGCAGGAATAAAATCACTCTGGAAAGGAGTTTGTTAGTTTCTTTAAAGCTCAAATCAGTGGGCTATGGATATGGCTCAGTGGTAAACTAGAGGTGTGCCCTGCACCAGGAGACCCTGCATCTCTTCAGCCCAAAATAAACAAATATATATATATATAATGTTTAAAAATTATACAATGCAACCTGCCAATCAAACTCCTGATATTTATTGTAGAAGAAGGAAGGCTCCTGCCCAGGCAAAACCCATACAGAAATGTTCACACCACCCATCTGTAATAACCTAAAACTAAAATCAGCCAGGCTCTACCTCAGCAGGTAAGTGGCTGGCCAGAATGTGGCACTCTATACCATGGAATTCCATACCATGTAGTTTTCACTAGAACAAGTATTCTTAGTGGTTTCAAATTTTAAAAATATTTATTTATTTATTTTATTTATATGAGTACACTGTCACTCTCTTCAGACACACCAGAAGAGGGCATCGGATCCCATTACAGATGGTTGTGAGCCACCATGTGGTTGCTGGGAATTGAACTCAGAACCTCTGGAAGAGCAGTGAGTGCTCTTAACTCCGGAGCCACCCTCCAGCCCTGATAATATTACTGAAATACACACAACATGGATATACCTGGAGAGAATTGTGTTGAGTCAAATAAAGCCAAACCCAAAGCTTCCTATGTAAGATCTTCAAAATCATAACATTTTAGAAATGGAGAACAAATTAGTGGTTACAGCAAGTTGAGGACTTTGGTGAGGGAGAAGTGGGTGTGCTTATAAAATGGGGCACAGCAGGGAGCCTTGAAGTACATTTTAAAAAACTTAATTTTATTTTTAAGTGTATGGGTGTTTTGCGTACAAGTACATCTGTGTACCTCACAGATGCCTGGTGCCCACAGAGGCCAGAAGAAGATGCTAGATCTCCTGGAATTGGGAGTTTCAAGCAGTTGTCAGCTGCCATATGGGTTCTGGGAAGTGAACCTGGGTCCTCTGCAAGAGCACCTAGTTCTCTTAATCATTACACAGTCTCTGCAGCCCTCTTGGGATGCACTTTGATTGTGATGGATCTACAAGTGTACACAAAGGACCAAATCATGCAGACCTAAAACTACACCCAGCACCATGTTCAAGAGCTCACACATGCCAGGCCGTGGTGGCGCATGTCTTTAATCCCAGCACTTGGGAGGCAGAGGCAGGTGGATTTCTGAGTTCGAGGCCAGCCTGGTCTACAGTGAGTTCCCGGACAGCCAGGGCTACACAGAGAAACCTTTTCTCGAAAAACGAAACAAAAACAAACAAACAAAAAACAAAAAAAAAAGAGCTCACACATACACACCCAAGTAATACTGGAAAATATAATCTTCTTTTTAAAAAGTGTGTGTGTGTGTGTGTGTGTGTGTGTGAGAGAGAGAGAGAGAGAGAGAGAGAGAGATTGGAGATAAGAGGAGGACACAAGGTATTCCCCTCCATCACTGTCTGCTATATTTCCTTGAGACATATTCTCTCAATGAGCCTAGAGCTGGGCTGAGAGCCTTCAAGCCCTAGTAATCCTCCACCCGCCCCCACCCCCATCCCCAGCACTGAAGTCAAATGTACACGCCCATAGCCAGGTTTATGTATGTGTATGATGTGTTCATGTGTTTATATGTGAGGGTACACACATGGACACCATATGGAGGTCAGAGGGCAACTTTTGGTGACTTTCCCCCTTGTGACTTACAGTAACACTGAAAGCCTATTAAGGGAAAATTATTCTTGGTCAGGAGAATGGAATCTATCTCTGGCATTGTCCCTTGAATTAATCCAGTTGGTCTGGTTATTATATAATCCAGTGCTCTTGCCAAGGACCGCCCCTCAGGAAGTCTGGTTCAGCCGAAGCCATGCTAGAGAGACAGGTGGAATGATTAGCTCTTTAATCAGCTAATGTATTTTCCCTCTCCATAGCAGTTGCTAAGGAGTTGCCATGAAGTTTATTGCAAAGTATAAATTTTCCTCCTTCTCCTCCTCCTCCTCCTCCTCCTCCTCCTCCAGCCCAGGCTTGGTCCCTAACACTTTTCCAGTCTGCCTGCCTGGCTGCTTTTCTCTTTAGAATTCTTCAATTATTTTATTAACAAGACTAAGAATTCCAAGAGGGGGAATCTCAATTTCCCCTGCACCATGCGTGTATCTAGGTGGGGCTTCCTAAAATGTCTGGTAACGGCGAGCTGGCTGGAGAGCTTCCACCTCCCAGCTTAGTAGTAGTAGGGACGGGCTTCATCGAATCTGGCTTTTTCACAGGGCTTCCAGGGATCTAGATTTGCTCAGCAAGCACTTGAAAGCTACTAAAGTGCTCCCCAGGAAACCTAAGATCCTGTATACCTCACCTGAAGCTTTATTGTTTCTAGCTCGGCTCTTCCACTTGTATCGTGATGTGTGTGGTGTTGTTTTATAATTGCTTGTAGACGTCTTCCTGACCCAGTGAGCTAGTTAAAGTAGGGGCCTTGAGGTTTTGTTTTTGTTTTTTACAGTCTTAGAGTCAGCCCTCTGGGAGCCCCAATATGAATTGGGAGAATTTAGCTATTAAGCTCCAGGGAATTGGACATACAACGAACCTTCCACACATTTCAATGGCTAGAACTAGGTTGTAGTATATAGCACACGAGCTAGCTTTGTGCTTTATTATCAAACTTGAGTATCACAACCTGTGCCCCAAGCCTCAACCCAGCCTCAATAAACCAAGTAAAAGAGCCAGATGACCCGGGGTGCGGTGGTGTATGCCTTTAATCCCACTGCTCAGAGTCAGAGGCAGGAGGATCTCTATGAGTTCAAGGCTAGCCTGGTCTACATAGTTCCAGGACAGACAAGGCTACGTAGAGAGACCCTGTCTCAAAAGGGGGGCGGGGTCAGAAAAAGGAGATTTAGTCAACGTGATCACCTTGCGGAAAAGGGACAAAGAAATCTATCCTCTGTTCTTGTGTAGTCGGGCTCCCACTCCCATCCCCCACAGCCTCAGCTCCAGTCTCTCCAGCAAGGTCACCTGACAAAACAGAAAATGGTCTCCATTTCAGGTCTCAGCCTTTCCTTTTCTGAGCATGAGGTTCCTAGGGAAATTGCAATTTTAAGGGTGTCTATTGTTTGAATAGTCGGTTTGCCATAGTGTCTTTTTACAATATCCTCATTCCTGCCTAGCAGGCTGGCTACAAATGAGTGGTGGTTGGGGCGGGGGGGGGGCATATTTCTGTGGCACACCTTTCCTCCATTCCAAGAAACCGATCATGGTCACTAGCTGCCCATCAATTTAGTACCAGATTCTCAGACTGGACTAAGATCAGCCCGTGCATTCGATTTCAGAAACGGTGAGACTGGAGGTCATCACGCCCCTTTCACTGGAGAAATCGTGGGAAGAAAGAAACGCGTCGTTGCAATCGGAAAGGCTGCCTCTTTGTCCTTGGCGATACAAACTAGTTTGCTGAATTGTGAATTGGCTGCAGTAATGAAAAGAGGGAGAGGGAGGAAGGGAGGGAGAGAAGAGAAGAGAGGAGAGGAGAGGAGAGAGAGAGAGAGAGAGAGAGAGAGAGAGAGAGAGAGATTGATTTTCCCAAGCGTAGGAGGTAATTACTAGAGAAAGGTTGCGCGTCTGCAGCGAGCAGGTTACACCACACGAACAAGAAAAACGCGGAGCATTTTTCTAGCTAATAATGCCCATCCAAAAGCAAAGGGTGGGAGGACCCTGCGGCCCTGCAAGCCTACGCTGCTGACAGCAAGCTGCTTGGACCGGATCCAGGACGCTGCTGGCAGCTGCCCTTTGCTCACACGTAGGGGAAAGGGGCGGAGACTCAGCTGGAGCAGGAGCAGGGCTGCAGCTCCTTAAATGCCCCAGCATTAGCAGGCATTGTCATTCCAAATCCCAGCTCCCTTAGGGACTTGGTCCAAGAACAGGCTGGCTGTCTTTGCTAGTTAGGACCAAAATAAAATTCCCTGCTTCTGTAGGATGATTTGGTAGTAGCTCTGTGTAAATCGGCTTCTAGCCCTTTAATTTTTTTTTTTCTTTTGTTCTTCTTGTTGGTCTCCAACAGATGCTTGAAATTCCTCTTTGGCAAAAGGAATTCTCCGTTGCAGCCTTTGCTTTTAAATGCAAATAAGACCCGTGTGGGGGAAAGTGAATCCGTTTGTCTGAGGTTAGCCTGTGGATTCTTGCACAAACATAACCCGAAATGAAAGTGATGTGAATAAATGACCTTATAGGTGGGTAAAGGACTGCCTTCGGGACCACCACCAGTCTAGCCCATTGGCAGAATAATTTCATTTGGTCACGTGCTCCCCTAGGCACTTTTTTAAAAAACTCACTTTCAATTCTGTGTGTGAGCAAACGCCAAGTGTAGGTGTCCTCAGAGGCCAGAAGAGGGCATCAGATCTCCTTTAAGCTGGAGCTGCTGGCAGTTGTTGGGGAACTGTACTCCAGTCCTCCGGAAGAGAAGTAATACTCTAACCACTGATCCATGTCTCCAGCCCTCCCCAAACTTTCTGATTAAGGGTTACTAAGTACAATAGGTTTGAGATAAGAACTGCCCCCACCCCCTGGCATACCCCCACCTACCCGTGGGCGCAGCTGCGTGAGTGCGAAAACACCCCCCCCACACACACACCCACACACCTTCCCCTCCCCCAATGTTCCAGGCACTGAGCCAGGCTCTGCAGGTACAAAGAGATGGTTCCTCACAGGGAGGTTCAGGGAATCAAATGTGTAAAGAAAGGGCAGTTACAGTGTCAGGTTTATGCTAGAACCATGCTTACCTGGCACATGCAATGGGGGCGGGGTTAGGTAGTTATGGAAGGCTTCTTGGAAGGGGAGGGTTAGTTAGCTGGGTTCTGAATGATAACTTGGCATGTCCTAGTGTTATAGAAGTGTTATGCTTTCTCAGTGAGAAATCAGTCCACACTCTAGAGATGAATGAAAGCCCTTTAATAGTGGTTGGCCCATAGGGGCTAATGCCCAAATAAGAACTGACCCCCATCAGAAGGTTTTACTAGCTTATGAACATGCTAGGATTATGTATTCCACACTGTCATCCTTAAATCTCTTTTGAGTCCTAGCTCCAGGTTACAGTTTGAACAATTTAAACAGAGACAGGAGACTGTAAGTCTGGTCACTTAGGCAGGTAAGAGGTTCGTTCACACAGCAAAGATATAGCATATTGCTAGAATCATTTTTAAGTACACCAGTGTTCTTCTTTGAATAGTTGTTTCACAGGGTCATCTTGTTAGAGTTATGTCGTTGGGAATGAGAATCAGGGATTAATGGCTGGCTGTAAGTCAGAGCGTCTCCTTAGTCATGGGAATAGGGTCTAATATCTGGAAAAAAACAATTTACACCTCAGCATGCTAAATTTTGCTTATCTTTAGCCCTGTCATCATCAGGTATGTCACCACCAGCCACCAAATGTCACAGTGTACCCATTAAAAGGTCACTGTCATCACAGCCCACTCTCTCAATCTGTCTGTCTGTCTGTCTCTCTCTCTCCCTCTCTCTCTCTCTCTCTCTCTCTCTCCCTGTGTGTGTGTGTGTGTGTCTGTCCCCCTCCCTGTTCAAATCAATCTCTTGGGTGAGATCTGTTTTGTGCTGTTATCTTTGCATTACTTTAGCCCTGACCTGCCAAGATACTCCTCTGTTGAACCTTAACAGGCTTGGTTAACACTGTATATCCCTCAGGTTTTTTGGAGGCAGTGCTCCCTTAGCTAAATTCCATGTCTCCTAAGCAAATCTATTAATAAATTCTTTATAACATTATTTGTATTTATTTTGAACTTCAATCTCATTAGTGTGGCAGGAGAACAGAGTGGAGACTACATCAAGATTAACATGTAGGTTAATCTCAGTACTCCAGAGGCAGAAACAGGTTCATCTCTTATTTTGAGGCCAGCCTCTTCTACTTAGCAACTTCAAAGCTAGCCGGGACTACATAGTAAGACCCTGCTAAAAGAGAAAGGAAGAGGAGGAAGAGGAGGAGGAGGAAGAAAAGGAGGATGAAGAAGAGGAGGAGGGAGAGGAAAGTAACTCACAAAAAGAAGCCAGTTTGGAAAAAGAGGCAGGAAGCCCTTCTCCACTTCAGCTTCATACAGCTAATGACGAATGTTCAGAGCAGTTTGCAAAGAAAGACTGGGAACCTTCTAAGGGACTAGGAATGAGACGGACAGCCTGAGGGAACCAGGGAGAGGAGCCATGATTAGATAATAAAGGTGGCAAACGTCCAAGATGGCTGTCTTCTGCCTCACCCTACTGACCTGCTGGCAGCTTAAAATAAAGGCCTGGTGGGCCTTTTCCCTCCAGTCAGTAGGGCCCCCTCCTGACAGACTTACGTGTTCAGCAAGCTCAAGGCCAGATCAACCTGTGTTTATATCAAAGTTGTGGGCTTATCCGTTCAAATTGACCTGCACTAAATTAGGGGAGGAAAAGCCTTAAAAGAACAAAGCAGTATTCCGGGAAAGACTGGATTTTCAGCTTCCAGAGGCTCTGCTTTTCAGAGGCCCTTGTAGGCCTTGCTGTATTTGTTTTCTCGTCCCTAATTAAAGGCCTTTCTTTACCAGCTAATTTTCTCAGCAGTGTCTGAGATTTCCCCCGATGCTGCTACCTCTTGCATTTGATGTTAGCTTACAGATGATTCTACTAGGTTCCTGCCAGGGACCTAGAATGTGCAGCTCCCCCTCCCTCTCTCCCCTCCTCCTCTGTCTCTGTTCCAGGCATTCTCATTCCTTCCCTGCGCCTCCTCCTCCTCTCTGGCCTCATGGCTCTGCTTCTAGCTGTCTGTCTTTCCCAGGTCCTCACATCTCTCCCTTCCTCCAATACCCCACCCCCCAACCAGATCTGTTGCATGGGTGTAATTTCTCAGCGGCACACCTTGGCATGGACCCACCAGGTACCCCTTGCCCCATTATATTTCATAACATTTGAGATTTCCCCCGGCTTTTAATTGTTTAACTGGCAAAGAAAACAAACTCAATCAAGATCCCTAAAGGTAACAGTCATCCCTGAACTGGGAGATAGAGAGAAGTAAATCCCTGGAGTTCACTGGTCAGCGAGGATAAGCCCAATCAATAACTTGAGAGGCTCAGTCTCTAAAAGTAAGTCTAGAACCATCAAGTAATATAGAAGAAAGAGTAATAGAATTGATGTTAAGCTGGGCAGTGGTGGCACACGCCTTTAATCCCAGCACTTGGGAGGCAGAGGCAGGCAGATTTCTGAGTTCGAGGCCAGCCTGGTCTACAGAGTGAGTTCCAGGACAGCCAGAGCTATACAGAGAAACCCTGTCTTGAAAAAACAGCAACAACAACAACAACAACAACAACAACAACTAACCAAAAACCAACCAAACAAACAAAAAAAAGAAAGAAAGAAAAAAAAAAGAATTGATGTTAAAAAGGAATTACTTTGTGATTTGTGGTGAACCAGCCTGTCTCCACCTTAGGCTTGAAAGCCATCTTATAGTAAAGACAAACTAGATTCATTCCTCTTTATGACTAAGTCTGTTTCTCAAGGATTGAGCTATGCCCTATTTGTAACACTAACTACAAATGCTTCTGTACTGTCTACTCCAGAAATTGGCAACCATGTCTTTGTTTCAAAAGTCATTATGACCACCTATTGTTACGACCACCTTATACCACATCTTTGTTACAGGAGGTTATTACGAACAACCGACTCTGCTGATGTCTGTTTCTGTAACCCTATTTACCTGCCAAATCGCTATTTGGGAACCCCCTACCCCTGAGCTATAAAAACCTTGTCTTCCAGACAGGTGGTGGTGGCTCCTGTCTTTAGTTCCAACACTAAGAAGGCAGAGGCAGGTAGATTTCTGGGTTTGAGGCCAGCCTGGTCTACAGACTGAGTGCAGGACAGCCTGGGATACATAGAGAAACCCTATCTGTGAAAAAAACCCAACAAATAAACTTGTCTTCCTCACATCCAAGGCTGACCTCTTGAACCTTGCTGGGGGTAGGGGGACACCCAGTGTATACTAATAAAAAAGCTTGCTTTAATTCATTTGCCATGATTTGAGTAGGTGGCCTTTCTCCCCCATCTTTGAGATTACCATTGCTTAGGAGACATTAAATCACATGTAGTAGAATTGAGCTAAGGGAGCAGTGCTTCTAAATTATCCCAAGGATAAGTAGTTCACTAACCAGAACTGTTAGAGGTAAATGGAAATTTAGCAGGCCAAGATGTAAGCATTTGTTCACTGGGCAACTATTAGGTTCCATTTCCACAACAAAGAACATGCCTTTACCAGGCAGCTCAAGGGGGCAGTGCAAGCCTGCCTGTCTTAAAGTACCCAGTTCTCTTCTTGGAAAAAAACATGATTCTGTCAGGTGGGCAAGAGGACCCTAGGTAACAACTATTTGAAAAAGTACACGGGTGTACTTAAGATAATTCTGGCAATATCTTTGCTGTATAAATCTCCCATCTGCCTCAGTGGCCAGACTTGCAGTCTCCTGTCTCTGCTTAAATTATTCAAAGTATAACCTGGGGCCAAAACCTAAAAGAGCTTTAAGGATGACAGCATACGTGGAGTACACAAGCCTAAAGTGTATATAAGTTTGCAAGATCTTCTCTTCAAGGCCAGCTCCTCTTTGAGCATGTGGTAGTTTAAAAGAAAATGGCCCCAGTAGGCCCATAGCACTATTTAGGAGGTGTGGTCTTGTTGGAGTATGTCCCTGGGGGTGGGCTTTGAGGTCTCAAGACACTCAAGCCAGGCCTAGTGTCTCATTGTCTCTTCCTGCTGCCTCTGAATCCAGATGTAGAACTCTCAGCTCCTTTCTCCAGCACCGTGTCTGCCTGGACTCTGCCATGTTTCTACCATGACCACATGGACTAAACCTCTGAATTGTAAATCAACCCAGATTAAATGTTGTCCTTTATAAGAGTTGCTGTGGTCATGGTGTCTGCTCACAGCAGTGGAAACCCTAAGACAGAGCATTAGCCAGAATTGGATGCTTGCTATTCGATAGCCTTTCCTTTAATCTCTAAGTGTGCTGAATGACTTCTTACTGGGAACATACCTGGTGTCAACCTCTGACTTATACCCATGCACACTTGCTCTCGAAAGCACACATGCATACCCCACACAAACATGTACAACACACACAGAGAGACAGAAAGACAGAGATATCAGTTCTAAATATGCATGTTCCCAGTAACAGAGCTCTCAAATACATAAGACATAGGCTGGGCATGGGCAGTTGGTGGAGCACTTACCTAGCATGCACAAACCCTGGGTTCAAGTTACAGCACTCTACAAACTGAGTGTATTAGCACACACCTGTAATCCTAGCTATTAGGAAGTGCAAGCTTCAGTATCAGAAGTTCAAGGTCATCCTCCGATAACTCCATGCACAGCAAGTTCCAAAACCTCCAGGGTTTGGCCCCAGCCACCATGCTCTGGGTGCCTTTATTAAAGCACATCTCAGACTAGCAAACACCTTGTCCATACAAACAGGAAGCCAGCCTTTCACAGAACAACGCCTGCCCCTGCTACCCGTGCTGCTTGTTGACATTTTTCATTGTATTCAAATCTGATTCCATTCCTTTGGTTTGGTTTGGTTTTTGTTTTTGGTTTTTTTTGTTTGTTTGTTTGGTTTGGTTTGGTTTTTCAAGACAGGGTTTCTCTGTGTAGCCCTGGCTGTCCTGGAACTCACTCTGTAGACCAGGCTGGCCTCGAACTCAGAAATCTGCCTGCCTCTGCCTCCCTCCCGAGTGCTGGGATTAAAGGCGTGTGCCACCACTGCCCAGCTTGGTTTGGTTTTTGAACTGGAGAGGCCATCTCTTAAGTCGGTTTCATGAGCCTTTACTGTACTTCAGACAGCAGTTTGGAAAACACTGTTTGCTCTGAAGGGCTGGGCAGGGGAGGGTATCAGGACTACTCTTTCTTGGAATTGGGTCACTTCTACAAGTTGAATAATTTAAGCAGAGACAGGAGACTGCAAGTCTGGCCACTGAGGCAGATGGGAGATTTATACAGCAAAGATATTGCCAGAATTATCTTAAGTAAACCCGTGTACTTTTTCAAATAGTTGTTACCTAGGGTCCTCTTGCCCACCTGACAGAATCATGTTTTTTTCCAAGAAGAGAACTGGGTACTTTAAGACAGGCAGGCTTGCACTGCCCCCTTGAGCTGCCTGGTAGAGGTATGTTCTTTGTTGTGGAAATGGAACCCAAGAGTTGGTCAATCCTGGTGAACAAACACTTATATTCTAGCATGTTTTTTGTTTGGAGAGTAAAATGTGTTCAGTTATCTTTTAGCACCTAGTTTTCTGTAAGTGTTGACATGTACCTTTGGTAGGGGACTTCCTTCTCGGTCTGGAAAAGCTGTGTACATATCTCATGCGGAAATACTGATTGAAATCTTTTAGTAGACACTGCTATCTGGTGCCTTTTAAATTTTTATTATTATTTTGAGGAGAGTGAGTGTGATGGTTTATATTTGCTTGGCCTTGGGAGTAGCATTATTGGGAGGTGTGGCCTTGTTGAAGGAGGTGTGTCACTGTGGGCAAGGACTTTAAAACCCTAGTCCTAGAGCTCACCTTGGCAGCACATACACTAAAATTGGAATGATACAGAGAAGATTAGCATGGCCTCTGCACAAGGATGACATGCAAATTCGTGAAGCATTCCATATTTTTGCCCTTGGGCCTGAGGGTGTTAGATGCCCCAGTATAGGGGAATGCCAAGGAGGGAAGACCAAAGTGGGTGGGTGGGGGAACACCCTCATAGAGGCAGGGGAAAGGGGGATGAGATAGGGGGTTCCAAATGGGAGACCTGGAAAGGGGAAAGCATTTGAAATGTAAATAAATTATCAAAAAAAAAAAACAAAAACCCAAAACTACTTTGGTCCTAAAGTCAGTATTCTGCTAGCAGCCTTCAGATGAGGATGAAGAACTCTCAGCTCCTCCTGCACCATGCCTTACTGGATGCTGCCATGTTCCTGCCTTGATGATACTGGACTGAACCTCTGAAGCTGTAAGCCAGACCCAATTAAATGTCCTTTATAAGACTTGCCTTAGTCATAGTGTCTGTTCACAGCAGTAAAACCCTAAGACAGGTTAATAAAGACATTTTAATATAGGGTTTAAGCACATGGATTAACAAAGAAGATTTTTTTAAAGGTTTAGTTGTTATGTATTTTATGTATGAGTTCTTTCTCTGCATGCCCACATGCACACCAGAAGAGGGCATCGAATCCCATTACAGATGGTTGTGAGCCACCATGAGGTTGCTAGGAATTGAACTCAGGACCTCTGGAAGAGCAAAGCAGCCACTGCTCTTAACACCGAGCTATCTCTCCAGCCCCAAGAAGATTTTAAGCACAGGGAGTTAAGAGCAAAAGAGACAATCAGGAGAAGACCAAGACATACTCAAGTGTGGGCAGGGGCTTCTCAAGACAGAGTCACCTATTTTCATTCGGGATTGGAGGGAGAGGCAGTCAGTGCCAGCCACTCTGCTTTTGGAGTTTTGAAATCTGCAAAAAAAGCCAAGACTGGGTGGTCTGATCCTCCAAGCTTTAAAAGGCCACGCCAGTGGTGGAACACAGCTGTCTCATCTCGGAAAAGGAATGAGCAGACAAAATGACAGGTGAGGCAGAAAAATGTAGGTGGTCAGAAGGCAACTTAAGTTATGGTTATGGAAGGACCAGGGGTTTTTCTAGCCATGAGCTAAGTGAGATGATATTACAGACGGATGTTTTTTAAGGAATGACCAAGCAAGCTGGGGAGAAGGCTCAGCAGATAAAAGCACTTGTCAGCCATGTGTCCTAGTTTGCTTTCCGTTGCTGTGATAAGTACGATGACTAAACAACCAACTCAGAGCAGGAAAGGCTTTCTTTCAACTCCAAGTGCCCCAGTCCATCCTTGAGGGGAGGCAGAGCAGGAAGTCAAGCAAGAACTGAAGCAGAAACTGCGGAAGAATAGTGCTTCCTAGCTTACTCTCTGGCTTAAACTAAGCTAGCTTTCTTATGCAACCCAAACTCACCTGCCTAAGGGTAGTATTGCTCACAGTGGGCTGGGCTCTCCAGTAGTGATCATGAGTCACAGTATCAGCTGAGACTCCTTCAGATGACTGTAGGCTGGCCGAATTGACAACTGAGGCTAACCAGAACACTGTACAAACCTGATACTTGAGTTTGATCTCCAGAACCTATGGTGGAAGGAACTTACGTGGATTCATGCAGCAAGGCTTCTGTAATAAGCCAGAAAATGTCCCCAAGGTCTCCAAGTTCCCGGCCATTTGCTACCAGTGGGCAAATCAGGGTGCATAGCATGACTCTCTTGAATATCCAAAGCCTTCACTATGTTTATGATTCTTAGTAGACCAAATATATACAAGTGTCAGCAAGCCCCAGCACTTGGGAGGCAGAGGCAGGCGGATTTCTGAGTTCGAGGCCAGCCTGGTCTACAGAGTGAGTTCCAGGACAGCCAGGGCTACACAGAGAAACCCAGTCCCGGGGGAAAAAAAAAAAGTCTCAGCAAGCTTGATGGTCAAACTTTCATAGCATGATAGCTACAGCCTGTGGCTAAGGATCTTTGACAAATTCTAGAGGTCTACTCATTAAGCATAGTTTCTTGGGATGGAATTACAATACCTAGCCCACCTCTTGGTTCCTGATGCTAAAATTCTTTCCCTGGGAGAGATCTAAATGACTTCTACCCACTTACTTATCCTAAGGTCCCATCAACAAAACCAAAATACATTTTTACCACACTTCACTCTGGGGGACAAAGGACTTTATTGGGCAGAACATGAGTGAGAGGTTAGTGACAGAAACATGGGTGGCCCCAAAGCAGCCACATTGTAAGGTGTACATGCAGCATGGCTGTCCTGTAGCTTTGTAGATGGAGCCCCCCAGCCCAGCCTCTAGTCCTCCCCATTCTATATGTTTGTCTCAGTCAAAGTTTTACTGCTATGAACAGACACCGTGACCAAAGCAAGTCTTAAAAAGAACAACATTTAATTGGGGCTGGCTTACAGCTTCAGAGGTTCAGTACAGCATCATCAGGCGGGAACATGGCAGCATCCAGGCAGACTTGGGGCTAGAAGAGCTGAGAGTTCTACCTCTTGTTCTGAAGGAAGCTAGGAAAAGACTGGCTCCTAGGCAGCTAGAATGAGGGTCTTAAAGCCCACGCCCACAGTGACACACCTACTCCAACAAGGCCACACCTCCTAATAGTGCCATTCCCTGGGCCAAGTATATTCAAACCATCCAATACTATAGCCCCTTCCTAAGAGCTGGAGGCCACCTGTGGTTAGTGAGGGCAGAATTGTGTATTGGGAGGAATAGCCAGATACTCAGGTGAGGGTCCAAGGACCATCTGTACCCTTCCTTCTCTGAAAGTATGTTAATAGCACACAGACCAGATCCAGGTGGTCACCTGCAGGCAGGTACAGCTGATCTTATGAAGATGGCGACTGGCTTGGAGGATAGTCCTGTACAACAATACCCCAAACAGAAAGAGAGCTGTGCCCTCTATTGAATTCTGTGGGTACTGGAGAATGTCTGTGCTTCATTCAGACGTAGTACTTGGTCTTTTGCATCAGTTCATGCCCTGAAGCAGCATCCTTTGAGTGGGACTTATACCAAAATCTGTGTTGAAAGCTGTCTGGCAAGCATTGGTATACACATCACTGTTAAGGCCCTGTCACTTCATGATCTCTATGGATGATTTGATGGCTTGAAGACTCTGGCAAAGGCTAGGATATAGCTCAGTGGTAGAGTGATTGCTGAGCATTTGTGATCCCTAGTACTGGAAGATGCTGGCAAAGGAGGGAGCTTCAGCCAAAAATGCCCCTTGGCATTTGGTGTAAGTTTCCTTCCTGACAATGGCTACCAGAAACAACCCTTTGAAAGAATACCTCTTAGCCTGTTCCTGGGTTCTGGTTGAAAAGGAGTGTCTTCTCTATCACTGCAAACAACAGTAACAAAAGCTGATCACTTCATTCACAGAGGTCCCGGGACTATCTAGGGTGTTTTCTCCATTTGCAGGTGTGCTGGTTTTCATGGGAATGGCCTCCATGGGCTCATATATTGGATTTCTTGACCCCTAGTTTGTGGAATGGTTTGGGAAGGATTAGGAAGGATGGCCTTGGGAGGAGGTGTGTCACTGGGGGCAGGCTTTGAGGTTTCAAGTCTCTTGCCATTCACACTGTGCTCTCCCCCTCCCCCTCTCTTTGTGTGTGTGTGTGTGTGTGTGTGTGTGTGTGTGTCCTGCTTGTTGATCAAGATGTGTGCTCTCAGCTACTGCTCCAGCACCATGCTTGCATGCATGCCGCTCTGCTCCCCACCATGATGGTCACGGACTCTAACCTTCTATAATTGTGAGCCTCAAATTAAACAATTTCTTTCTTTTTTTTTTTTTTTCGGTTTTTCGAGACAGGGTTTCTCTGTGTAGCCTTGGCTGTCCTGGAACTCACTCTGTAGACCAGGCTGGCCTCGAACTCAGAAATCCGCCTGCCTCTGCCTCCCAAGTGCTGGGATTAAAGGCGTGCGTCACCACTGCCCGGCAACAATTTCTTTTCTAAGTTGCTTTGGTCATTGTATTAGTTACCATTCTATTTCTGTGAAGAGATATCATGACCAAAGCAGCTTAAGAAGAAAGAGTTTATTGGAGGTTTGCTTACAGGTTCTGAGGGTTAGAGTCCTGTGACCATCATTGCTTTCCATTGCTCTGATTTAACAGTAACCAAAACTGACCTTGAGAAGAAAGAGTTTATTCAGCTTACTGGTTATAGTCTATCAACAAGGGAAGTCAGGGCAGGTGCTCAAGGCAGGAACATGAAGACAAGCAGAGACCATGGAGGAATACTGCTTACTGGATTGGTTTTTCTGGCTTATTCAGCTATATGTATTTTATACATCCCAGGTCCACTTACCTAAGGATGGCGATGCCCACAGTGAGCTAAAGCCTTCCTACATCAGTTAGCAATTAAGAAAATGCCCCCAGAGACACGGCCACGGGCCAATCTAATGTAATCCATTTTTCAATTGAGGTTCCCTCATTCTCAAGAAATTCTAGATTGTATCAAGTGGATGGCTGGAATGAACCAGGCCAGGATCAAACTCAGGCCCTCGGGCTTGTGGTGCAATCATTTTAGTGACTTAGCTACCTACCGCTCCAGCCTCACAATGGATCTTTGCCTCTCTTTGAGCCTATGGGGGGGGTCATTGCTGCTGTCATTCTTCCAGGTTGTGGTGTTGCTGCTGCACTCTAGCTGATCCTGAGTAAATCATTGTGACCCTTGAGGCTACTCTGTGTCACGTGATAAAGACCAAGTATATTTGCAGGCTGACAATAATGCCCCTTATTCTTACAAAAGTCACACACATTGGGCTCATTGTTAAGGTATTAAATGGGCCTTCCATAGTGCCTAGTATCCACAGACATCTGTTAGGGTAGAGTAAGACTAGTCTCCTTTTAAAAGCCTTCACCAATGGTGTGATAAAAGATGGAACCCAGGGTCCCAGCTTGCAAGTCCCAAATGTCTTGGACCTATATCCCTACCTCCTCAGAAATCTTAAAAGGGCTTCTAACTCAGCTTTCCTCATCACCACTGCCCACCCTAGGCCTACCAGCTTTAGTAAGTCAATTTGGCCACTGAATACAGCTGGCCTAGAAAGTTTTAAAAACATTTATGGTAGTCCGTGACAGGGCTAGACAGTGCAGAGATTTTTCCATCTTGTCTTCTTGCTGAGGTCATTTCAGGTTTAACTAGAATTTGATCTCTTTGATGTAGGATCCCATGGAAAATTCCCTAAGGTCAAGATGCCCCAGCTAACTTACCTTAGTTTTTGTTAAACTACACACCTGTTCAAACCTGCCATTCCAGCTGACTTATCTCCCCATCTGTTAAACTGCCTGCTAGTGCAGACCTCTCCCTCCAGCTAATGGCTTATCTTAGCTTCTAAACCACCTGCTTTCAGATTGTCCAAAACCTTCCCCTGAAGCTGTCAGGTAAAATAACAGCAAGTGGGTTTTGCTGCTAAAAGGACCTTGCCCTAAATGCTTGGTGACCCTTAGATCCCTGAATATCTGAGTGTAGTCGCAGCTGGCCGGAATAAAGACTTTCAATTGGCTATAAACTGTGTCTATGTGGCCAACCATGGTGGGCTCCCTGTAATGGTCTAACAAGAAAATGCCGGCACACTTGAAGATGACTAAAGCTTCAAAACCCAGGACCTTTTTAGGTTGAGCTTAGCCCACCAGTCAAGATGGCTTGGATTTGCCTTGAAGACAAGGAAGAAGCAGCATATCCAGACACAGCGCAGAGAGAATTCATAATTATCAAAAACTGGGGCTGGAGCAATGCTGCCCTTTGAAAAGACTCAGGTTCAGGACTCAGCACTTACATGGCAGCTCACAATGGCCTGTAACTCCAGAAAAATCCTCCAATACGCTCTCTGGCCTTTGAGGCCACCAGGCATGCACGAGGTACATGGACATACATGCACAAGAAGAAAAACCCATACAGAGAAAATACTTTTAAAAAGAATTATTTATTTATTTTATGTATATGAATACATTGTTGCTGTCTTCAGACACACCAGAAGAAGGCATCAGATCCCATTACAGATGGTTGTGAGCCACTATGTGGTTGCTGGGAATTGAACTCAGGACCTCTGGAAGTGAAGTCAGTGCTCTTAACCATTGAGCCATCTCCCCAGTCCCAGAGAAAATATCTTTAAATTAAAAGAAAAAAATAATAAAAAGAGTTCAAGACCAATGTGGGCTACCTAGAAACAAACAAAATGATACAAAACAACAGCCAGATACAAAATACACAGCAGAGGGGGACCCAACTGACACAACTTCACACTGAATAACTGTCAGTATGTTCAGAGAGATGTCTGCATAATCTATGGTCATCACTCATTGACTCAAGTGGACAAAAATGCCCCTAGCAGGTACTGTGGACTAACAGCCCTCAGATAAGCTCTGAAAAAAAAAAATGAGGCCTAGACTCGACTATTCGAATAGAGCTGGGAACTCTGAGCTGTTCCCAGAGGGCCACATTGGACACACCATTCATCTGTGTTCCCTAACTGATACAGTCAGTTGTCATCATGCTGATGGGAAGAATAATAGCCCACCCCTTCACCAATGGACTGTTTCTTGCTTTCACCCACTTCTAGTTTGTCTTCGGCCCATGACACCTATTGTGTTTTACATCTGGTACACAACCCCATACCCCAGCATACAACACACACACACACACACACACACACACACACACACACTCACTCACACATGCCTGCATATACAGGCTCATGTTCTGAATGCTTGGTCTGAATCTGGAGAGATGGCTCAGTAGCTAAGCACACTGGCTCCTATCCCAGAGGATCTGAGTTCAATTCCCGACAGGCACATGGTGGCTCACAACTACCTGTAACTCCAGTCCCAGGGGACCTGCCACTCTCTACTGGCCTCTAAGGGCACCAGGTATATACATGGTGCACAAGCATTCAGACAAAACACTTGAATGCTTGGTCCCCCAGCTGTGGAGCTGTTTTGAATACTGTGCTCAGCAGAAGAATGTCCCTAGAAACGGGTATTTGAAAGTGATAACTCGCCGGGCAGTGGTGGCGAACACCTTTAATCCCAGCACTTGGGAGGCAGAGACAGGTGGATTTCTGAGTTCGAGGCCAGCCTGGTCTACAGAGTCAGTTCCAGGACAGCCAGGGCTACACAGAGAAACCCTGTCTTGAAAAACCGAAAAAGAAAAAAGAAAAGAAAAGAAAGAAAAACAAACAAAACAAAACCAAAAACAAAATAAACTTTCTCTGACACCATGAGCCAAAAACCACGGCACCCAGCACTGATGTATGCCCTTTTTATCTACCTACCTCCATACCTACATACTTCTCTTTCGAAACAGAGTCTCACATAGCCTAAACTGGCTTCAAACTCACAATGTAGCTGAAGATGACCTCGAACTTCTGATTTTTCTGCCTCCACTTTCCAAATGATAGGATTATGGGCTTGCACCACTGTTCCCAGTCCTATGTGTTGCTGGGGTCCCAACCAAGGGCTTTCTGTGCACCAGGCAAGCCCTCTATCAACTGAGCCACACTCCATTTGTAAGCTTGCCACTTCTGATTTCAACTTCCTCTTTGTCCTACCTGCTCTCCGGACTTATTTTATCCCAGCTATTCATGTTAAGGGATATTTATTGGATGTTATACAGACTCTTGTTTATTTGTAGTTGAGGGTTTCTGAATTGGCCTGCAGCAGGCATAACCTCCTCCTGTTTCTTCTTCCTAATAGAGTCCTCGACCTCCTAGCTTCTGCTATTTGGTTTCTGCTTTTTTATATGCTTGGGGGTGGGGGTTCTAGCTCTTATGTCCCTAGCAAATGGCTTCTCTCTTTAATTCATTTTTGGCTTCTTTTGTCATCTGTTGCACAACCTTGTGGTGGTTTGAATGAGAATGGTCCCCATGGGTGCATAATTTTAGTGCTTAAGTCATTAAGGAGTGGCACTATTTGAAGGGATTAGGAGGTGTGGCCTTGTTGGAGGAAGTATGTCACTGGGGGTGGGCTTTGAGGTTCCAGGCTCAGTGTCTCTTCTTCCTGCTGTTTGTGGATCCTGACGTAGAACTTCCAGCTCCCTCTCCAGCACCATGCCTGCCTGCACACCATGCCCCTTCCATGATGATAATGGACTAGGAGGTTAAGCCTCTGAAACTGTAAGCCAGCCCCAATTAAGTTGCCGTGAACTGGGTGGTGGCAGCACATGCCTTTAATTCCAGCACTGGGAAGGAGGTGGATCTCTGAGTTCAAGGTGAGCCTGGCTTTCTAGTTCCAGGACAGCCAAGGCTACACAAAAAAAAAACCCTATCTGGAAAAAACCACACACACACACACACACACACACACACACACACACGCTCGAGTGCGATCACAAGTTGCTGTGGTCATGGTGTCTCTTCACAGCAATGGGGACACTAAGACAGGTAAGCTTTTTAAATAGTTGACATATTCATAGATGATTAGTATTTGTTGATGAGAGATATTCAATCCTATTTTTCATTTTTATAGCTGTAAGCATTGAGAAAAATGAGTCTTAAACAGCAACAGAAGATGTTTTGGTACCTTTGTACTTTGAACACCTTTGTTTGAAGGAAAGCAACTATGTTCAGGGCACATGCCAAAGTGGGACATTTGATAGAAACTCCTTCTCTTATAGCGCAGGACCATCAAACTTCCCAATAATAGGAGGCACTTTCATTCACACTGGGTTCTATGACACATTCATTGAAAACATTAAAAGTTCCAGGTATAGTGGTGCACTCCTTTGATCTCAGCACTTGGGAGGCAGAGGCAAGCAGATCTCTGTGAGTTCGATGCATCCATAGCAATTTGTAGGTCAGCCAAGACTACATAGTGAGGCTCTATCTCAAAAAATGAACATTGTGTATGTGTGAAAGAGAGGGAGAGAGAGAGAGAGAGAGAGAGAGAGAGAGAGAGAGAGAGAGAGAGAAACCTCTTGGATGGAGAGAAGCAATATGAAGGATCATTCCCAAATTTATTCTCTCCCCCCTCCCCCTTAAAGACAGGATCTCATGTATGCCAGGCTTGAACAGAAGGTTCCTGTCTTCACCTCCCTAGTGTTGGAATTACAGACAGGAACCATTTTGGACTGCTTATATGGTGGGCTGGGTTGCTCCAGTAGTTGTACAGTCTCTAGACTCTAGATCAGTTTGGACTTGACAGTCTGTGGCCAAGTCTGGGAAGCAGGAAGACACAAAAAGGGGCAACTGCCTCTGCTCACAATACCAGGTGTGATGCTTCGTTTTGGTTGTGGACTTTATACAATATAGAATCACCTAGGAAGGGAGCTTCATTGAGAAGGTTTCTAGATTAGGATAGCTTGCGGGCATGCCTCTGAGGGATTTTCTTTAGATGGAGGTGGGAAGACCCCCCACCCACCCACACACACACTGTGGGCGGCTCCATTTCTTAGCCATCAGAGCCTGAATTGCACAAGAGTGAAGAAAAGGAGCCGAACATGAACATGTATGCACTCATTCCTCACTTTCTCTTCTTGACTGTGGACAGGAAGTGGTCAACAGCTTCAACTTCCTGCCCTTTAACTCCCCTATTCCACCCCCTGGATAGCAATGATGGACTGTAACCTAGAAACCTAGAGTTGTGAGCCAAATGAACCACTTCTCCCTAAATTGCTTTTGCCTGGGTATTTTATCTCGATAAATAGAAAACTAAACTAAGACACCTGAGCATCTGTGCCTAGTTCTGCTCTCCCTAAGGTAGCCCTAGCAGGACACAAGTGTTTCCACAGTTCTGTGGGCAGTGTCAAGGAAAGCACTCACAGCTGTGTGATAAGATAATGCTGTATGCAGACTGGAGTGAATAATTCTAGTCAATAAATATGTGCCTTTTCCATAGACCTGGCTTTCTCCAGATTCACTCCATGAATGCCAATCTTCTCAATGCCCAAGATATAGAAAGGTGGCCAAGCTTAGAATTGTTATGGTCCAAATTTCTAAATGTTTTTATTCTTTCTTCTTGCTTTTCTTTCATCTCCCCGGCCCCCTCAATGGCCTAAACTCAATCCTTTCAGATGACTGGGGTTGCCATCCACTGTGTTCCCATCCATTCCTTCTCTGGGGTTGTCATCCACTGTGTTCCCATCCATTCCTTCTCTCCTGTCTCTACCTGGCTCTGCTCTTCTGTGGGACTCAGGCCTGGCAACAGCTAGCCAATTCTCTTCCTGTACACTACAAGGGCTTCATGGGCTCAGCACTGTCTCAAACACCTAACCTAGTCTGTTTAACTTCAGCTTCGGTTACCATGGCGCAAGAAGCCTACAAATGCTATTTCTGGTACAGCTCTGCCAGCTGGATTTTGACAGGATGTTGTCATGTCAGACTAGAAGACAGTAAGAAGGAGAACACTATCAAGCTCCCAGGATAGCAATGACAGTCCCAGTCTGATGTAAGTGGTGAGAACGGGCTTGTGCCCCTCAGGCCCTGGGTAGCAGTAACTTCCTCATACTGCTTTGCACCCTTTCCCGAAAGGAGAGCAGCTGTTTCCTTGTATCTTCGGCCCAACAGCAAATGGTTCCTCTAACCCTAATACTGTCCCCATTTCTTGCATAAAGCCTTCCCTGCCTGAAGTAGTCACCACACAGGGTTTGGACGCTGTTTTGAGACAAGGGCACCTGTATCCCAGGCTGAGTGTCTCGTCATTGTGCCTCCTCCTCTGGAGTACCCTGATTTCGGGCGTATACCACCCATATCTGGCTTACGGGTGCTAAGGAGGGTGTCATGCATGCGAGGCAAGCATTCTATTGACTGAACTACAGCCCCCAGCCCCATTGTAATGGTGGTTTGGGTTTGTATGTTTTGCTAGAAATCAACGTCATTATTCTCCAGCAACCTTTTAAAGCTCTCTAAATCACATCTGAAAGCATGTGAGTTTTACCTAAAGAAAGATAACTGAGCATCTAACTTCAGAGATGCCTTGGCCTTGGGCACTTTAAAAAAGACAAAAATGTCCCAAGATAACTACTGCAAATTGACCAGAAATAAATTTCATAAAACCAGGAGGTTTATTTTAAAATCCATCAGATAGTTTAACAGTCTAGGGCCAGACATGGTAGTACATGTCCTCAATCCCAGCACTCGGGAGGCAGAGGGGCAGGCAGATCTCTGTGAGTTCAAGGCCAGCTGGGGCAGTAACTATGTACAGTGAGAAACTGTTTCAAAATCAAAACCTACAAACAGCCATAGGATATACTAATAGCAGAAAGTGCAAGTCCCAAGAGTCCTAAATAATTCCCGATGCAAAAGTCACTGGGAAAAGGAAATGGTTGCACCTGGACCCAAGCCAGGTGGGAGAAATGAAATCAGGCTGGGGCGCACTTCAGTTGGTCAAAGTGCTGGCTGTGCATGCATGCTCAAGGACCTGAGTTCCGGAGAAAAAATGGCTAAAAAATGTTTGTAATTGCAGTGCTGGGGAAGTGGAGGCAGGCAGATCCCTGGGGGCACTACGGCCAGCAGGCCTAGCCTAATGATGTGAGCCCCAGGCTACTAAGAGAGACCTTGTCCCAAAACCAAACCAAAGAGGATGCATCTGGGGAGGAATTCCACCTGAGGTTTCCTTTGGCCAGCCATTATGGCCAGATAGTTTGCAGGACATTTCTAACTGTCTTTTCTAAACTGCCAGAGGCCAAGGCATCGCTGAACTGAGGAAGTGCTCAGTCATAATTCTTTGGGTAAAACTCACATGCTTTCAGATATGATTTAGAGAGATTTAAAAGGAGAATAATGATGTTGATTTATAGCAAAACAAACAAACCCAAACCACCATTACAATGGGGCTGCAGCAGTAGCTCAGTCGATAGATTATCGCAAAGACTTGAGGTCTGGCTCCTCCTACTCATGCTGCTCCCCAACCGCAGGCCACTGCTTGCTGGGGTTAATCAGGGGAATCTAAGCTTGGAATCAAGATAGGGAGTGGGTAGGGCCTCTGTCTAGAATGTGCTGGGATGAGTTACTTTTGTCATGCTGGTACCCGTCCATCTGGAACAAGGAAAGTTTGTTTTCATCCAAGGATCTATCATTTAAGGAGAAGAAGGAAAGGAAAATGGACACTGTCCAAAGGCAGGGAGTTTGCTGCACCCTTGCATATGTGCTGTAGATATGCTCTCTTGTACATGTGCTGTAGATATGCTCTCTTGTATATGTGCTGTAGATATGCTCC
>JADRCH010007552.1:305587-360980 GCA_019843965.1 Rhynchomys soricoides
TATGTGCTGTAGATATGCTCCCTTGTATATGTGCTGTAGATATGCTCCCTTGTATATGTGCTGTAGATATGCTCTCTTGTATATGTGCTGTAGATATGCTCTCTTAGAGAGCAAAGCAAGGGCTGGGGAGATGGCTCACTCAGTGTGGTGGTTCTCAACCTGTGGGTTTCCATCCCTCGGGGAGTCGAATATCAGATATTTACATCACAATTCATAATAGCAAAATTATAGTAATGAAGCCTTAATGAAAATAATGTAAGGCTGGAGTCACAACACAAGGAACTGTAATAAAGGGTCACAGCATTAGGAACGTTCAGAACGACTGGCTCACTGGTAAAGTACTTGCTTTGCAAGCATGAAGGTCTGAGTTCAGACCTTCAGAATCCACATAGAAACCTGGAATGGTGTGGGGTCTACAGCTCTGGGGAATGAAGACAGGTGGTTCTGGGGGCACTTGCTGGACAGCCAGTCTGGTCAAAACTGAGAGCTCTAAGTTCAGTGAGAGATTCTGTCTCCAAAAATGTAAGATAGAGAATGATTAAGGAAACCATCTGCTACCAACCTCAGGCCTCCACATACCACATGTGCATATAGCATGCGCACACTAATAACCAAGACAGATCAAAGCAGTTGGGTACAGAGCTGAGCCAGTGACCAAAGCTATAACCCTGTCACCGCATTTATCCCACTGTCTTGGAGTTGAGGACAGTCGACTTTCCTGGGCTGCCAGAGAGTCACCCCACAAATCTCAGGCCTGCTGAAGTGGGGACTTAACTTCTAAGCCATCATCTCTTCTGTTTGTCAACTGGAATGGGATGTCTTCCCAGATAAAGTGCTTGGTGCTTCCTATGCCCAGGGCCTATGTACACAGCCCTAGAGTGAACTGTAGCCCTAATGCAAATGAACAGCTTCTAAATGGCTGCAGTGGTTAGGGTTTCTATCCCCATGACCAAAAGCAGCTTGGGAAGAAAGGGGTTCGTTTTAGCTTACATGTCAGGGTCACAGTTTATTAGGAAGGGATGTCAGGGCAAGAATTCTAGGCAGGATCCTGGAGGCAGGAACTAAAGCAGAGACCATGGAGATGTGCTACTTACTGGCTTGCCCCTCCAGGCTTGATGAATTTGTTTTCTTACACACCCCAGGTCCACCTGCTTAGGGATAGCAACCACCCACAATAGGCTGGGGCCTCCCACATAAATCATTAATCAAGAAAATACCTCACAACCTTGCCCAATCTTATGGAGGCATTTTCTCAACTGTCACTTCCCTGATTGTGACATACCCACCAGAAAAGACTACTCAGATGTGGGTTTAAGCCAATTCAAGGTCTTTATTAGCTGGCCAGCAGGTACACTGGGTTTTCGGGGTCCCAGTGTAGCACTGAGCCTTTCTCAGGGTGATCTTTTTTCCTTTTTTTTTTCCAAGACAGGGTTTCTCTGTGTAGCCCTGGCTGTGCTGGAACTCACTCTGTAGACCAGGCTGGCCTCGAACTCAGAAATCCGCCTGCCTCTGCCTCCTGAGTGCTGGGATTAAAGGTGTGCGCCACCACTGCTCGGCTCAGGGTGATCTTTCAAGCACAAAAACTATGATCTGGGTTGACATGCTTCAGTTAACAAGAACAGTTAGCCAGAAGTGGAACTATAGATGCCAATAAGCAAGGTTAGTACAGTTAAGGACTTCGATGTATTAGGCTCTTGTTTTGGCTGGGTTCTATGGCCTGTAAGGTACTTACATGAGTTGTGGTAGAGGTCTGGGGACCTGGAACACGTCCTCTCAGATAACTCTAGCTTATGTCAAGCTGACATAAATCTAGTCAGCACGGGTATAAAAAGAGAGCAAGACACAAGGAGATGAAGATCGATTTTCTCCTGGCGAAGAGGAAGACAGTGACCTTGGGGAAGTTTGAAGAAAGGGAAGCTGGAAACCAAAGCCAAGTCCACTTTTGTTTTGAGACAGGGTCTCACTATGTAGCCCAGGCTGGTCTTAAACTCCTCATAGAGATCTGCTTGCCGAGTGCTGGGACTGAAGGCAGGTACCACCACAATCCACCTCTTTGCTAGACTGGTTCTGGTAACTGAATGTGGTGGAGTGGCCAATGGGCTGGGAATGCTGGAGAACCAATGCTTCAGCATCAGCCCTGGTTAATGAGGGATAGAGACTGTGTCACAAACACTGAATGTGAGGCATCCATATTGCTAGGTCCTATTACCCAGAGAGACTTGAGTCGAAGCCTGGAGGCTCTGTTTACTAGCACTTGGGTATGTGTGGTGGGCCGATGGATGCCTTGTTAGTTTGCAAGTAGGGAAGTCCTCCGAATTTTCATCAGTTGTTATCTTTTCTGGAATTCTGTCATAAGTATCATTTGTATTTATTTCTGTTAAGATTAATAGTATCTTAATATTTATTTATATGTGTATGTGTGTGAGTGTATGCACATGTGGGCAGGCTAGAATTATAGGTGGTTGGAGCTGTTTACACATGGGTGCTGGGAACTGAACTGTGGTCCTTTGAAAGAACAGCAAGAACTCTTAACCACTAAACCATCTCTACAGTCCCTATCATTTTTTAAAAAGTTGTTAAGTTACATTTATTTATTGGTTGTATACGTACGTATATGGGCAAGGGCATATGTCCCTAGTAAGGCAGAAGGGTCGTAGAAGGGAGAGAAAATCTGAGTGAGGCCTGACATGGTAAGGGAGCCAGTGCTCAGGAAACCCCATTGCCTCCGTCACCCACTCCTACCTATGGATGCCCTTTCTCTTCCCATTCATGTGGTTCTCAAGCAACAGCTTCACTTGATGACCATGAAATGGTTTACAGCCCCTGGAGAATGGAATGAGACATGATGAATAACGCATGTGGTACATTTTTGTGAACAACGAATCGCAGTAATAAACAGCCCTTGAACACTGAATAGGAAACACACCCACTATTTAATTTTAAAAAGCATTCTAGTAATGCGTGCAAATAACTAAGAGGCAGGGTCAAATTAAGATGCAAAATAGCATCTATACACAAAGAAATCTATGAGGGTTGGAGAAGCCAGGGAGGAGCATTACAGACAAACATCATGGAGTCTGACTCAAAATATTTTCTCTCATATGCATAATAAAGCATGCCATTCATGTTCAAGGTACCTGCAAACCGAAATGAAGAGAGCAAATTACATTTTATCCAAGGATGCTTTTTAAAGGGCATTTGGAGCTTTTTGTAAGGAACTAGAATGGAATGGGAAGGCTGTTTGGGCGCGACGTCTGTCTGTGGCTGGAGGAGCGTTTGTGTGGTGCAGGTGTGTGCGAGCGCATGTGTCCATGTGGAGACCAAAGGTCAGCCTTGCGCCATTCTTGAAGAGCCAGCTACCTTTCCCCCCACCTGTGTTGATTTAACTATTTGGGGGTGGTGCTTGCATGCCACAGTGCAAGTATGAAGGGCAGAGGGCAACTTGAGTCCATTCTCTCCTTCCAACATGTAGCTTTTAGGGCTTGAGCTCAGGTCACCAGGCTTGTAGGGAAGTATCCACCAAGCAAGCCATCTTGCCGACCTCAACCTTGTTCCATGAGACACAGTCTCTGCCTCCTCCAGTCTGGGATTGCAAACTCAGTACGGCCAAGCCTGGCAATTTGACATGGGTTCTAGGGACGGAACTCATGCTTTCATACTTGCGTGACAGGCACTTTACTAAATGAACCATCGCCCCAGCCCTGCCAGGACTTTTTGTCTGTTTGTTTGTTTTTGTTTTGTTTGTCAAGACAGGGTTTCTCTGTGTAGCCCTGGCTGTCCTGGAACTCACTCTGTAGACCAGGCTGGCCTCCAACTCAGGACACACGTGGCTTTTTTTTTCCTTCTTGACACTGGTTTGTTCAAACCCTTACAGGTGTCCAAGGTACTGTCTTAAGTGACCACCTTCTCCAAAGATGCCTGTAGGATTTCTTATCTCTACTACTTGTTTGGCACTTAATAATAATAATAATAATAATAATAATAATAATAATAATAATAGCTGGCACTTAGTGAGTAGCTATTCTATGCCAAGTTCTGAACTAACTCTTCAAGGACAATTACTTAACTAAACACAACAATCCTAAAATTAACACTCTATGCCAAATACGTTACAAGAGAGGAGGAGGAAGAGGAGGAAAAGGAGGAGGAAGAGGAGGAAGAAAAGGAGGAGGGGGAGGAGGAAGTGGTAGAGGGGGTAGAGGATGAAGAGGAGGAGGAGGAGGAAGATTTTAAATCAATGATGCTGGTCTCTTATTAACCACAGCTAGTTTTTTCAACTCCTGCTAACTAGCATCTCCTGTCCCAGTAAAACAAAGATTTCTCTTCCAGATTCTTAATCAAAACATGAACAGCCCCAATAGTGTTACTTCTCACTGAAATGTCATAAACCAGGATTTCATCTTCTAATTTATCTCAGCATTTTTCAAGTTCCCACAACAGCTCATTAAGCAGTGAACATTCAATGGATTTTCTAGCCCAAAGCTCCAAAATCGTCTACCTTCATCCCACAAAAGAGTTTAAGGCTTAAAAGCTACATGGTGAGGCCCATCACTGAAACATGCAACTCTCTGGTACCAATTTCTGTCCTAGTTTGCCTTCTGTTGCTGTGAGAAACACCATGACCGAAAGCAACTTGGGGAGGAAACTGTTCATTTGATTTTATACATTACAGTTCATCATGAAAGGAAGACAGGGCAGGAGCTAAAGCAGAGAGCATAGAGGAATGCTGCTTACTGGTGTGCTTCCAGGTCACATTCAGCTGCCTTTTTTTATATCACCCAGGATCATCTGCCCAGTGGTGGCACCACTTGTGGTGGGATAAGCTCTCCTCTGTAGCTGGTTTTTGCTACTTTGAGGGTTTCTCTTTTTCCCCCCACTTTCACCCATCACTAGACTCCTCCATCAGTTAGCAATCGATAAAATGCTCCATACAGGCCATTGGCCAGTCTGATAGAGGAAACTCCTCAGTGAGGTTCCCTCTTCCTGGTACCTGTAGCTTGTGTGGAACAGGTCTATAAATCCAACACTCAGAGGGTTGAGGCAGGAGGGTCAGGAGTTCAGAGTCATCCTTAGATATTATAGTCGTTCTCTAGAGTAACAGAACTTACAAAATAAACCTCTCTATGTAGAAAGGAAGTTTATTAGAATGGCTTGCTGGGTATGGTCCAGCTAGTCCACTAACGACTGTCTACTGACGAAAGGTCCAAGCATCTTGTAGTTGTTCAGTGCACGAGGGTGGATGTGTCAGCTGGTCTTCTGTATATGTCGGAATTCCAAAGAAGTAGGCTCTAATACCAGTGAAGGAATGGACCTGCCAGAAAGAGTGAGAGGGAGCAGGCAAGAAGAGCAAGCTTCCTTCTTCCATGTCCTTCATATAGGCTGTCAGCAGAAGGTGAGGTCCAGATTAAAGGTGGGTCTTCCCACCTTAAATATCATGATTAGAAGTGGATTTTCACTTGTCTCCAAACAACAGAAATAATAACAACCACCTTCTCTCTGGGGCACAGCTCAGTGGTAGAACATGTACTTAGTCTGTACAAGGCCCCAGCCCAAAGAGAGACAGACAAACAAATAAATTTTATGTTATTAAAATTACCAACTGATCAAGGAAACTTCTCTTTACAACAGAGGAGACCACCTAAAGAAAATCACAAGCCCATAGAGTTGTGGGGCCTGGTCACATCTACCAAACACTCTAAAACATAAGGCTCAGGAAACATTGAGAAAGAAGGGGCAGAGAGACTGTAGGAGCCAGAGGGGATCATCAAGTCTGCTGTGCGAGTGTGTCTCTTAGTAATAGCAGAAGCTCCACTCAAAGTTCCACCAACATGATTGTGCAACGTGAGCTGAACAAAGGTGACATTAATGAACACCTCAAACTGGATAGAGAAAAGCCCATGAGGCCTCAACCCCATACAGAGTACAGAGTGTTTTAGGCAACTCAGTAAAGCTGGGAATGGGAGACGAGGCTATAGTGAGAGTTTGGGTTTCTTTAAAAACACAGTTGTGTTAAGTGAATATGTTTTTGTTTTAATCCCAGCTGTGGGATTTAAAAAAAAAAATTATAGCAGGTGATTACAATTTGCCTGGTGCACTAGCAGGGCAGGATCTTTGCCAGCTGCAGACAGTTTAATTCGGGGGACTCCGGAGAGGGTGTAAGTGGGAGAGCACTGAGGGGCCTGTGGTGATTGCTGCTGCTGGTTTCTGTTGCTGTGTTGCTGGATTGCTATTGCTGGATTGCTGGATATCCTGACTATGAAGATTGGACTTGCCCATAGGAACCTGACATCCCTAATCAGTCTAAAGAGGTCTACACCCCCTTTCCCTCTAACCTTCTCTCTCCTACCTAGTGTTGGGGGTTGGGAAGGGACTAGGGTGGATTAAGGATTAGAAGGGTGGGAGTTATAAGAACCCAATAAACTAGCTAAACAAATACGCCAACAGGAGCCTTTCTCCAGGGAAGAAAACACACCAATGGGCTGTCGAGTATCAAATAGTCAGCCCTGAAAACATGTGTACAAGTAATATTATATGAGCAGAACAGGTTATAGTTAGGAATATATGTCCGTACATATATGCAATTAGTGAAAAAAGGCCATGAATTTGAAGTAGAGTGTGGAGGGCTA
The DNA here is from genome assembly GCA_019843965.1 of Rhynchomys soricoides. NCBI lineage: Eukaryota > Metazoa > Chordata > Mammalia > Rodentia > Muridae > Rhynchomys > Rhynchomys soricoides. The sequence goes on from JADRCH010007552.1 coordinate 312,214, forward strand.
TAAGGGAGGGATTAGGGGAGGAAAGGGAAGGGAGAAATGTAGTTTAATATCTCAAAACAAATTACATTTGAAATTGGTTTCAATGGTCAACTACTATTTGTCTGAAAGTTGTGCAGACAGGGTTATTGCACAGGTCAGCTTTTTGTGGGTTACATACATATACAATGGTTTTTGTTTTTAGTGAAGAACCCAATTTTGCTCAGTCCTGGGAGGCCTGGGTACAACTGTGTAGTGGTTAATCCAAGCCACACAGCTTCTAAGAGAATCAAGGTGCCTCTTTGATAAGTCAGTAAATGTGTGCTTTTTGCCTATACTCATTCAGATGACAAATTCAACTACTAAGTTATCCAGAAATTTCTCTAATCGGGGTACTTTGTGTGTTCTTTCTTCTCAAATACTTATATACTTTTCCTTCCGAGACCATGTCTTCCTCACCAGAGCCCAGCACTATGCTGGGTACACAGTAGGTGGTGAGTGTCTGCTGTGTGCATGGAATGTTCTAGAGGTGTAACAGTCCTGTATTAGGAAGAGGTCAGGGCCAGCTCTCTAGGTCCCACTGTTTTTATTTGGGGCATGTCTGTGTTCTGTGTTATGATTCTGTTCTTTGTGGGGCTGAGATTCTGTCAAATATGATTGACAAGGTGGTGTTTAAAAAGGAGATGATTGGGGCTGGCAGTATGGCTCAGTGGGTAAAGGCATTTGCTGCCAAGCCTAATGAGTTGAGTTTGATCTTAGAAACCCACATGGTATAACAAGAGAAGCCACCCCTGTAACTTATCTTCTGATTTTTATATTTTCAAATGTACACACACACACACACACACACACACACGTGTGATATGGAGGTCAACCTTGTGAAGGAAAAAGTGGGATGGAGAGATCGAGGCACCACAGGTTCCTGTGACTCCCAGACAAGTCCTGATCTAATGCCACACAGGGCATTAGACCTAAGATGGCTCCCGGAACACTGGTGAGAGAGCAAAAAGAACCCAGGCCAGGGTGGTGGCTGCTTCCCTGTCTTAATGGAAGTCCTAACAGGTGACAATTCTCCTCCTCTGTCCCAGTACATGCCTGTAATCCCAGCACTGGGGAAGCAGAGATAGGAAGATCCATATATCTCAATGGCCACACAGTCTTATTAAATCAGTGAACTCCAGGTTCAGTGTGAAACTCTGTCTCAAAAAAACCATGGTGGAGAAGGAAGAAGACACTTGATGTTGACCTCTGAGCTCCACATGTATGTGTACACATGTGCCCATGTGCATACATGAACATGTTCAATATATGCATCAAAATGTCAGTGTCATGAAAGGTTAAAAAAGTTCTTTTCTTTTTTTTTTTTTTTTGGTTTTTTTTTTTCGAGACAGGGTTTCTCTGTATAGCCCTGGCTGTCCTGGAACTCACTCTGTAGACCAGGCTGGCCTCGAATCCACCTGCCTCTGCCTCCAGAGTGCTGGGATTAAAGGCGTGCGCCACCACTGCCCGGCAAGTTGTTGCTTTTTAAAAGAAAGAAAATGGTTTCAAGAAGGGCAGGCACCTTAATCCCAGTACATGGGAGGCAGAGGCAGGCTGATCTCAGTGAGTTGGAGGCCAGCCTGGTCTACATAATGAGTTCCAGGACATGTCAGCTAGTACTACATAGTAAAACCCAGTCTAAAACAAAACAACCAACAACAACAAAAGGATAAAGAAAAAATGGCACTTCCAAGGTAAAATGGCAGATTTCTCTGAATGGCTCTGCATATAGCAGGAGTCAAGATAACAAAGATCGGACTATATTCCAAGGTTGAGAGAGAGCATCTCCAGTCAAAGAGATGAAAGGGAAGCTTACGAGAACAACAATGAAAGATAATTCAGTAAGAAGCAGGAAGAGGTCCTTATCCCAGGCCGACTTCCCTGAGAACTCAAGGCCACAGCACCGCCTAAACCTGGAGAGTGCAGCTAGCCTTAAGGAAAACAGTTATCAAGGACACCGCCACACACAGCTAAGACTAGGGTATATTCTTTCCTGAAAATACTTAGATCCAGGAGAAACCCATGGCTCTCAAACCTTAAATCTAAAATGGGGATTTGATGTAATACTTAGCAATTGAGAATTCCATCACATAGCTCCTCATGAGTACTATATCCAGGCATCATCTTGAGACTGAGCTTCTCTTGGGACCTGAAAACAAAGAAGAGTCAGTCCCAAGTCAAGGAGCCTGGGAATACCTTGTGTGGTGACTAATACTGTCAGTTTGACAGGATCTAGAATCACCTGGTGCTCAGGCCTCTGGGCATGCCCTCAGGGATTGTCTAGATTAGGTTAATGGAGGTGGGAAGATCCTCTCCAAATATAGGTGGTATCAGTATTATTCTATAGGCTTGGGGTCTGAATTGGATAAAAAGGAGCAAGCCAATTAGACAGTGGTGGTGCATGTCTTTAATCCCAGAGTCAGAGACAAGTAGATCTCTAAATTTGAGGCCAGTCTGGTCTATAGAATGAGTTCCAGGACAGCCAGGGCTACACAGAGAAACCCTGTCTCAAAAACAAACAACAATAAGAACAACCATAAAAAAGGGAGGAGGAGGAGGAGGAGGAGGAGGAGGAGGAGGAGGAGGAGGAGGAGGAAGATAGCATCTGCTCTCTGCTTCCTGAGTGTGGATACAGTGTGACCAACTCCCTCAGGCTCCTGATGTCGCTGCTTCCTCAAGGTGGACTACATCCACATGAGCTGAAATAGAACCTTCTTCCTTTCAGTTTGTTAATTAATTAAAGTACTCTGTCAGGGTGTCCAAGACAGGCACAGGCAGCCACGGGAGAGGGAGGTCAGGCCTGGACCAGCTGAGCAGCTCCAGCACTAGGGAGATGGGTTAGTGATAAGAAGACTCCACATCTGTGGTGAAGACAGAGTCTCCATTGTGGATGACTGCAGGTGATGAGCCATCCTGTCCCAATGCGAGGTAGGTAAGGTCTGAGCAGCAAAATTAAGGCAGGCTGAGTCCCCAGCTTCTCCCCTTCAGGACATAAATCCATGCTCTGTTTGATCTCTCTACCCTGGTTTTCTGTTGCTGTCCAGGCAGGTGACTTTCTCCTTTCTACTGTACCCTCAAGAGAAGGCTGCTCACAAGGCCTTTGCATGAAAGGAGAGCGATCCATTCCATCAGTGGCACAAAGGTCATTAGAAACACAAGAGAAAACAAGCCCCATTACACCTCCAAACATTTGCAATTTTCCAGCACTGAATCCAAAGATATCAGAGTGGACAAAATGCTGGATGGATTGTTCAGAAGGCTAGAAAAAATGGCTTAATTCCTAGTCACACATGACCTACCAAAGCAAACTGAGAGCCTATAAAAATACTTGGGTAGCCTGGGTGGTGGAGGCACACATCTTTAATCCCAGCACTTGGGAGGCAGAGGCAGGTGGATTTCTGAGTTTGAGGCCAGCCTGGTCTACAGAGTGAGTTCCAGGACAGCCAGGGCTGCAGAGAAACCCTGTCTCAAACAAAACAAAACCAAAAAACAAACACAAAGAACAACAGAAAAACCAACTTAGTGAGATTAATAATGAACAGATCGAAGTAGTGACAAGGATGATGATCACGATGATGATTGGTGATGGTGATTATGATGACTAGAACAGCAGACTCCTGTCAAGGAAATGCCTCAGACCTGAGAAATTCACTGAGGAATTCTATCAAGCTTTAAAGAACTAACACCAATATTCCTCAGACTACTCTCTAAGACAGAAGAGTAAACAATGTTTCCAGGGGTTGGAAGTGCAGTTGAATTGCCTAGCATGAAGGATACCCTGGGTTCCATCCCTAGCACTTGGGAAGAAGAGACAGGAGAATCAGAAGTTCCAGCTCATTCACTACTATATAAATGGATTTGGCAGCCTGGGCTGCAAGAGACCTTGTCGCTAACAAGACAAAACAAAACAACAGAATGCTTCCAAAAGAAATAAAGGGTATGGAGTGGGAATGGAGTCAGTGAAAGGCTTTCCACGTTCAAATGATATGCTCTATTGATATCGGTGTTGGTTGAAGGTGCAGCGGGAGAGAGACGCTCACCAAGATGCTAGCTTTCAGTTTCTGAAAGAGCAGAATGGTTCAGCCTTCTTGGAAAAGACTGACACCCAGCTAGCTCACTCCATTATTCAAACATTATACAAGATTAATTGGGGCTGGGAAAGGTTCCAGCTACCAAAGTTATCTTGCCCTTGCTGCTGGTGAGAGCAGAAACCCCACACAAATCTGTTCCTTTTGACCATGGCTAGCCACAATCAAAAATAAGACCTCCAGGTTTGCCAGAACTGTCTTGGGACCAAGATTAGTACAGCTGCAAGCTCTCACATAGCACCAAGTGCAGATCCTCTAGAGAGACATTTCTTCAAGGTTCAAAAAGTCTCCAAACAATTTCTCAGCCCCCCACTGGCTGTCCCAAAGATAGCAAAAGCTTTGCTGAAACATTTCACTCAAAGCCAGACACAGAGGCTTTACTATACATATCACCACAGTAATCCATTTTTATTATTTTATTTTTATTTATTTTATTTATTCACTTATGTGTGTAACTGTTCTGCCTGCTAGTATGTCTCTGAACATGTCTGGTATCAGTGGAAGCCAAAAGAGGGTGGAGTTACAGATGGTTGTGAACTGCCATGTGGGTGCTGTGAATTGAATCCAGGTCTTCTGGAAGAGCAGCGACTGCTCTTAACTGCTGAGCCATCTTTCCAGCCCCTCTGACCCATTTTGAAAAGACTAAGATTCCACCAGAAAATTGCTCTGATAAAACACTTTGAGCACAATTAAAGGAGCACAATTAATGCAGTAGGCTGGATGTGTAGTTCACTAGTAGAATGCTTGCCTAGCATGCACAGGGCTCTGAGTTCAATTCCTAGCAATGCAAAAATAAAAACTGACCAAAGAATAGAAGAATACAAAAACAAGGTACAAAAGTCAGTAGCTTTTCTATGTACCAGTAATGGCTCCTCTGAAAAAGTAGAAGGAAAAAAAAAAAAAAAACCAGTACTATTCAAAATGATCTAAAACCAAACCAAACCATCAAACCATCCAACCAAACAAATGAAAACTGACCAAGACCTCTATAATGAAAACTATGAAACATCAAGGAAAGAAATTAAGAAGACATTACAAAGCTGGTTGTAGAGGCCTTTAATCCCAGCACTCAGAAAGCAGAGACAGCCAGATCTCTGTGAGTTTCACGACAGCCAGAGATTCTATCTCAAAAGAAGAAGAGGAGGAGGAAGAGGAGGAAGAGGAGGAAGAGGAGGAGGAGGAGGAGGAGGAGGAAGAAGAGGAGGAAGAGGAGGAGGAAGACCACATCATTATAAAATGGAAACGTGTCCCATGTTGGGGCTATCTTGATGGTTTATCAGGTCAGGTAACCCTGACAACCTGAGTTCCATACTCAGAAGCCATATGGTAGAAGGAGAAAATTTAATCTTGCAAGTTATCCTTTGACAGTCACAGGATCCACACTCATACACAAACACACACAAAGCAAATATATAAAATGCAATAAGAAACAAACTAGCAAACAAACAATTGTTGAAAGTGGGCTGGAGACATGGCCTGACAGTTAGGAGCTGGCTTCCAACAGCTGGGAAGAAAATCCCATGGTGCTGGGCAGTGCTGTGGCACACGCCTTTAATCCCAGCACTTGGGAGGCAGAGGCAGGTGGATTTCTGAGTTCGAGGCCAGCCTGGTCTACAGAGTGAGTTCCAGGACAGCCAGGGCTACACAGAGAAACCCTGTCTCGAAAAAAAACCAAAAAAAAAAAAAAAGAAAAGAAAGAAAGAAAGAAAGAAAGAAAGAAAATCCCATGGTGGCTCACAACTGTCTATAACTGCACGTTTGGGACATCTAACATCTTCTGGCATCTGTGAGCCCTAGATATGTGGGGTGGGGTGAGTGTGTGTGTGTGTGTGTGTGCGCGCGCGCGCGCATATATGCAAGCAAAACACTCATACACATAAAAATAATCAATTAAAAAATAAAAGAATGCGAGAATATCTTTGGCCACTCTTTATCTGACAGCAAGCCAAATCCAGGATATATAAAGAGGTAAAAAACTTACTGATTACTAACTCAGAGAACAAATAATCCAGTTAATATATGGTCAGTTGTCAACAGGAAGGAAGGAAGGAAGGTAGACAGACAATGAAAAAATGTTCACTATTCTTAGTCAGAGTGGTCAATCAAGACAAAAGTGAAATTCCACTCTATCTTGCCCTAGTCAGCATGGCCATCTTCAAGAAAACAGCAGTAAATTATGCAAAGCATGCAGATGAGAGAGATGCCTTCTACATCGCTGGCTTAAGGCTTCCTTTATTCAGGTGAATGCTAGTTTTCAGGTACATCCAACCTCTCTCTCTCCCATCTTTTTGGTGACTTAATGGAATGCACTACAGACTGTGTGTGTATCAAGTGTGAGCATGTGGGGGTCTTCATTCCTCCTTCCTTGTTCATTATTCATTCATGGTAACTGGTTATTTTTGTTGTTCATCTTATTTTATTATTATTAATTTTTGGGTCAGGCTCTCATGTAGCTCAGGCTTTCCTGGAACCCATAATCGAGGCTGGCCTTGAGCTCCTAATCTTCCAGCTTCCACCTACAAAGTGCTGTATGTGCCAACATGCTTGACTCTCAAGTTTTTGTTGCTGTTTAGTCTTTGGTTTTGTATATATGACTATTGAGACAGCGTCTCTCGCTCTCTCTCTGTTCCAGACTATCCTCAAACCTCCGAAGTGCTAGGATTATAGGCATAGGCCACAATGTCCAGCTCTCCATGTCTCTTAATTACCTAAACAGCTTTCCAACTGTTTTGGACTCTCCTCACTTTAATAAGGGACCAGATTTGTGTGCTGTTTTCACAGAAGCACAATGGCCTCAGAACATGACTCTTCTGGTTATATTGAAGACTGGTGAGTTAAACATGCTAACCTTCACTTCTTCAGGCCATGACTAGTCAATGGATTTCAAAAGAAATCCACCAATTTGTCAGGCACTGTGTTTGGAAGTGAAAGGAAATGACTGAGACAGAAATGGTTTACTTCTGTAGTCCAAAGGATTCCATGTCAGGTTCACATGGGTCTCATCTGAAGGTGTACTGGGGCTAGAATGGCATGCATCCCTATGATGTGCACATCATTTAGAAATTAGGCTCAGCTGCTAGTAAGATAAATTTGGACACACACACACACACACACACACACACACACACACACACACGGGGGGAGAATTAGGTAAAATAGGCACAAGTAGGCAAGCCAGTGACGAGAACATGACTGTTCTAGGCAGTAAGTGATCTCTGTCAGAACCCTTCTGCCCCACTGATGTACTCCTTTTAGCAAGTTCTACCCCAAAGTTTGCATCATGACTTCTAGATAGGCATGGCCACTTCAGTCAGGATGTCTGCATTCTGGGGTGCAGAAAAAGGAAGACAATAAGCAAAAATACTCACTAGGTAGACCAGGGTAGCCTCAAACTCACAAAGATCCGCCTGCCTCTACCTCCTGGGAGTGCTGGGATTAAAGCCATGGGCCACCTTCGCCCAACTCAAAAAAGTTTTTTTATAAAGTTACTCAGGCACATGCTATTATAAAGACTAGTCGAGTGGTAGCATATTTAAAAACAAAAAATCAAAATCCTTACTGATGGTGAATTTATTAAGCAAGTGTGAAATATGGCAGCTGTAATATACCCTGAAAAGGGGGGGGGGATATTTTTTAAATTAGTTTGTCTCACTCAACTGTAACCAGGAGAATTGAAAAAAACTGCAAAATCTATCAAGAGAAATCTGGAAAATAGTCATTAATTTTCCACCTATGCTTTATGAACAGACGAGAATATTGATGCTACAGACGCTCCTGCTGATGAATATGTCATTGGAGACATCACTTATTCAAGGCTGGCATAATGGCGCAGTGGGTAACCTGAGCTCCATCCCCAGGATGGTTCTATTCTCTTGGTGAAAGGAAGAACAGACTTTGACAAGTTGTCCTCGGACACCATATACTCACCTTGGCTCACCCATGTGTGTGTGTTTTCCCCCACCTTGTGCCATAAATCAATTATAAATGTGTTAAAAATGGCTTCTTTGATGGTTTCAATGAGAATGGCCTTATACACTCTTATATTTGAATGCTTGGTCTCCAGTTGATGGAACTGCCTGGGGGAGTAGGAGATGTGCCACTGGGAGGGGGCCTTGAGGTTTTTAAATTATTTGTTTATTTTATGTGTGTTGACATTTCGTCTGCATGCATGTTTGTATGAGGGTGTTGGATCCTCTGCAGCTGGAGTTACAGACAGTTGTGAGCGCTGGGAATTGCACCCAGGTCCTCTGGAAGAGCAGCCACTGCTCATAGCCTTTGAGCCATCTCTCTAGCCCCAGGCCTTGAGGTTTAAAAGCATGTGCCAAGGCCAGTCAGCCTGCCCCCCTCTCATTTTGCTGCTTGTGAATCGAGAAGTAAGCTCTCAACTACAACTCTAGCACTATGTCTGCTGCCATGCTTCCCGTCATGATATATATGGGCTAGCCCTCTGAAACTGTAAGCAAGCCCCCAGTTAAATGCTTTCTTTAATAAGTTGCCTTAGTCATGGTGTCTTTCCCAGCAATAGAAAAGTAACTAAGACAACTTCTTTAAACCAGACATGGTGGTAAATGCCTTTAATCCCAACACCTGGGAAGCAGAGTTAGCTCTCTGAGTCTGAAGCCAGCTTGTTCTACATAGCAAGTTCCAACACAGGCAGGACAAGATAGAGAGAACTTGTCTCAAACACAAAACAACCAACCAACCAGACATGACTTCTTTAGTGTCATTAAAAGATACAACTAAATCAAGAAATGTATACAAAGCTATAAAAGTTAAAGTGGTTTATTATTTGCCATTTGTCCACATGTCTGGTATAATGTCTGATGGTGCTCCAGTGATGAAATAGACTTGTAAAGTTAATAGAAGACTGTAACTGTCACTGAGATCCATGTGGAATGTAGTGTCAGAGACATCAAGAAATTTCAAAAGCATTAAAAAGTCATGGAAGCAGATGCCAAGCCTGAATTTTCTGCAGGGATTCTAAAGGTGACACAGACTAGGGTGGCAGCATTCACTTTTCAGAAGTAAGCTGGCCACACCAAATGCAGAAATGATCTTATGACCTGTGGCATGTTACTAAGTTGTTTATGGTAATGAGGGCAAAAATTGTTACCAGAAGCCAATGATGAAAACTGATTTATACTTTCCAGGACAGTAAGGACTGTTACACAGAGAAATCCTGTCAAAATAAAAAGAAAGAAATAAAAAACCCAACAACAATAAATAAAATTGAAAAAGAGAAAAAGACACAGTGGCATGACTGAAGTAACCACTGGCTTCCCAATAGAATCTGAGGTCTGCTCCAAAGGATGGAATTGACAAATGGTCAGAAATCTATGGCTGAGGAACTTAACAGGCTTTAGCAGGTAAGCTACTGCTGAGTTTCACTAAATACATATGACGTGCATGTTGAAGTGGCTTCTAAATATGTATGTTTATACCTATAGGTTAGAGAGTGCTATGCCATGTGGGATTAAGAAAGTTATTTCTTCATTTGGGAGCAGAGGCAGGTGGATTTCTGAGTTTGAGGCTAGCCTGGTCTACAGAGTGAGTTCCAGGATGGCCAGGGCTACACAGAGAAACCCTGTCTTGAAAAACTGAAAAAAAAAGAAAAAAGAAAAGAAAAGAAAAAAGAAGAAAAAAGAAAAGTCATTTCTTACTGATAAAGAAATGAGTTAGTCAGAACTTGATCTAAAACATCTATATACCAAAGAACAGAATTCAAAATAAACAGAAGAATTTCAGAGAATAAGCCATATGTGGTAATTCATTTCTCTAATTTCAAAATTGGGAAGTTGAGGTAGGTAGATCTGGAGTTCAAGATTACCATTCCCAGCTATGTTCAGAGGTTGAGGCCTGGCTACATGATATCTTGTCTTGGAAAAAAAAAAAAGTCTTTGAGAACTGCAAGGAGAACTGAATGATTGTAATTCATTCTGTTTTCACTCCCTTGCCTTGATTAATGGAGTAAGTTGACAGAAAACCAGCAAAGCCATAGAACACTTCAACAACATAATCAATCCATTTGACCCTTAGATAGTTATAAAATATTCTGTCCAACAATAGCAAAATAGAGAACATTTGCCAAGGTCGGCCATATTATGAGTCATAAAATTAGTTTCAGTAAGTACAAGTTGGACACTAAAACCTAACTGAGATAAATGGGAGTCAATTTAGTAGCCAGTGCTCTTAGATACTGAGCCACCTCTCCAGCCCCTATATACTATTCAGACATTTTGCTTATTTACTGTGTGCATATGTGTGTGTGCTTCTGTGTGTGTGAAATTGAGGTCTATGGCATATATGTGTAAGACATAGGGCAACTTTCTGGACTGGATTCTCTCTGTCCACCAAGTGAGATGTGGGGATTGGAATCAGGTTATTAATAATTTTAAAACATGGCATTTTTGTCTTTTTTGTTGTTACTCTTTTTGCTTTTAAGAGACAAATTAAAACTTAAAATTAAATAAGTAAGTGTGTGTGTGTGTGTGTGTGTGTGTGTGTGAGAGAGAGAGAGAGAGAGAGAGAGAGAGAGAATGAGAATATGAGTCCTCATGCATGCCACGGTGCCTGTGTCGGGGTCCAGATTACTTTCAGGAGTCAGTTCTCTCATTCCATGATGTGACTCCCAGGGATTGAACTCAAGTCATCAGGCATGGCAGCAAGCACTATTACCCACAAAACCATTCCAACCACCTCTAATCTCTATAATAAATGCAATCTCAATAAAAATCCCAGCAAGCTTTTCAATAGAAACTGACAAGGTCATTCTGAAATTTTTTTTTTTTTTTTTTTTTTTTTGGTTTTTTGAGACAGGGTTTCTCTGTGTAACCCTGGCTGTCCTGGAACTCACTCTGTAGACCAGGCTGGCTTTGAACTCAGAAATCCACCTGCCTCTGCCTCCTGAGTGCAGGGATTAAAGGTGTGCACCACCACTGCAGGTCATTCTGAATCTTAAACAGAAGTGTGAAGGACTTAAAATAGCCCAAACAGCTCTGGAAAACAAAAACAAAAATGACCGTCTTAGTCAGGGTTTCTATTCCTGCACAAACATCATCACCAAGAAGCAAGTTGGGGAGGAAAGGGTTTATTGAGCTTACACTTCCATGCTGCTGTTCATCACCAAAGGAAGTCAGGACTGGAACTCAAGCAGGTCAGGAAGCAGAGGCCATGGAGGGATGTAACTTACTGGCTTGCTTCTCCTGGCTTGTTCAGCTTGCTTTCTTATTTAGCCCAAGACTACCAGCTCAGGGATGACACCACCCACAAGGGGCCCTCCCACCTATGATCACTAATTGAGAAAATGCCTTACAGCTGGGTCTCATGGAGGCATTTTTCTCAAGAGAGGCTCCTTTCTCTGTGATAACTCCAGCTTGTGTCAAGTTAACACACAAAACCAGCCAGTACAATAACTAAAGCTACCTGATTTCAAACACACACTATAAAGCTACAGTTATTAAGACAATATAAGATTGATGTCAAAATATACCATTAGATAGGTGTAATAGATAAGAAGCTAGAAATACACACACACACACACACACACATATATATATGAACACATAATTTTTTTTACAAAGACAAATCAGTAGGAAAAATATAATTCAAAAAATGTTAGCAAAAAAAATTATTTGGGTTCATCCCTTACTCTAATAAAAATGGAACCAAAACTACTTAGAACCTAAATATAACTATACACCTTCCATAAGAAAAGATGAGAAAAGAACATATGGGCTCTGAGAGGCAATTATTACCTAGAAATGGCACCAATAGCTCTATCAAAATAGCAGGGAAAAAAAAGATTAATAGGTTGTGGGATTTTTTTTCTAATAGGATTGTCAACTTAATTCTATCATATTTAAAACATCTTCCTGCACTAGTCAAAGTGAAGCATTCCTATCATCCTGGAGGCATTCTGGAGGCAGAGGCAGGAGGATATCTGTGAGTTCAAAACCAGCCTGATCTCTACATCCAGTTCCAGGCCAGCAGGACTACAGAGTGAGACCTCATCTCAAAGAAAAAAATCCTTTCAAATGACACTGTTTTACTGGTAAAAAATTAAAGTCTACAGACTTGGAGCAAATGCTTACAAATCATATATCTGATAAAGATCTTGTTTCAGGATATACATGTAAACATATATTTTATTTTTTAAATTAAAAAGTTATATTTTAAATTAACATGTATCTGTGTGCATCTATGTGAGTGAATGTGACTTGTGTGCAGATGCCCAAGGAGGTAGCTGGAGTCACAGGCATTGTAAGCCGCCTGACATAGGTGCTGGGAACTGAACTTGGATCCTCTGCAAGAGCAGCAAGCACCTTTAACTGCTGAACAATCTCTTTAGGCCCTTTAGGATATATTTTTGAAAGTCTTATAACTCAAGAATAAGAAAACAACCCAGCAAATAACATCCAGAAATAAATTTAAATTGGACTCCATATTTGAACCGTTAGAAAGAAACATAGGAGAAAATAATCATCAGTTTCAATGATACACAAACATTTCTTAGACTTTTGTACTCAGGTATGAGGATGCATTTACTTTGTCTATTTTGTAAGTAAATTGACTCTAAAAGAGTCTATTACAGTAACAGGTGGCAGTATTCCACATTCCTCCAGCATCTTCATCTGAAAGATTTCAATTTTAGCTATCATAAACCAGAGCATCAGCTCCTATCTGCCTGTCAATCTCTTCCTCTCCCATTCCTGCATGAAGTATGATCCAAGGTTTTGTAATATAACTTAATTTTCATCAAAATTGTAAAGAATGGGGCTGGAAAGATGGACCACCCACTAAAAACTAGGCTCACAAGCAAAACTATAGAATCCTCCTCTTACCTCACAACAATGATAGATTGAATATTTCAAAAAACAACACAGGGAGAGGGGAGATGGGGGGAGGGGGGAGGGGAGAGGGGGCAGAGGGGAGAGGGGAGAGGAAGAAACTAAATATGAGCTTATAGGGACAAGCATTGAGAGCTATGCTACCTATAGTGTCACCATTTATGTAGAAAGGTACTCAGGGCAGCAATAGGGCATTTTGTGAACACAGGACCACAGCAAATGCATACTGATAGAAAGCATGGAAAGCCAATTAAGAGCAGGAGCCAAGATTATAAGGGTTCCAACAGGTCAGTGGCAATGGTTCATAGAAAATCTTAAGACAGCTCCACCAACCTAGATTCATTCAGTCAAGCAAGTTTGGGGGATAAAGGTCTACACTGAACAGAATTGCTAACTAATCTAGATTGAACAGGACAGTGACAATAGAGGGACAAACAGATCCAGGATAACTAGGGAAAGGGAACAGTCTGAGCCTCTTGGAATAAAACAGAATCATTGCTTGGTAGGCCACCAGCATCTACTAGGCATTTATTAAAAGGGCTCATGATTGAAATACATACCTTTCATAGCTCTGAAGCATTTTTCAAGGACATGAGAGACATCAAAAGAATACCTGCGTCTGTAAGCCTGACTGGGAGAACAGGATCCAGCTTTGATCTTTGCAAGCAATAAACACAGCTTGCCTAGTCTCCTTTGTACTCAGCAATCTCTTCTACTTTTATATCTGATTCTGAGCCCCTATGCTGCCTTACTTACTTGCTTTCAGTTGTCTTTGAAAATGTTGCTGCTCCTACAGCTGAGTGATGTACCACTTTCCTAATAGCACTGCTGTACACAACATCTCTGACATGTGAGTCGTGATGATAATGGTTGCCTAGGTTACACTTTGGAGACCTGAAGGCTGGCTTTATTTTCTTTTTGGTTATTGTTTTCCCCACGAAAACCTGTGGACTCTTCTTTTGGGTCTGAACAGGTGTCTGATGGGTGACCTTTTGACATCAGGAGGCTGAAAACTCCAGCCTTAGATCATGGTAGCACTGCTATTTTCTAAGCACACATTCTCCGAAGAGCCAGACACTGAGTACATGTGCACAGGCTACTGATTCCTTCACCCCCAATCACCCTCTTCATACCTTCAAGCACCCTGTTTCTTTGCCCTGTAACTATCCTCAAATGGGAAGAAGATTGGAGGCTTCAGTCTCCCGTGATTTTTTTGGGTTTTTTTGTTTTGTTTTGTTTTTGTTTTTGTTTTTGTTTTTGTTTTTTTGGAGACAGGGTTTCTCTGTGTAGCCCTGGCTGTCCTGGAACTCACTCTGTAGACCAGGCTGGCCTCGAACTCAGAAATCCACCTGCCTCTGCCTCCCGAGTGTTGGGATTGAAGGCGTGCGCCACCACTGCCCGGCCGGTCTCCCGTGTTTACTTGGCAACCTTGCAGATGTGTTTTCTGTCTTTTGCAGACTCATTATTTCTGTAACTAGTACAGCACTCCTGGAACCAAAAGAGCCTGATTTGGTACCAGGAAAAGAAGCCGCCATATTTAGGATAGTTCACTACAACAGGGGATACTTCCTAGCCATGAAGTTTGAAAATTCATTCCTATCTAAATTCATTCTAAATCATAGAAATCTGAAACTTAATTGACAATGGAAAGTGCAACAGAACAAAGGACAAAAGCCACGTGTCCATTTCCTGTTTCCTTTTTCCCCCTCATAAAATGGTTATTACTCTGTAATACAATGGTGACAAATTAAAATCTTAAAAAGCTGCTATGGCTTAAAATTTTGTTGTGTATTAAATTGCAGCATTGAACAATGGAAAGGCATAGCTTATCTCTGACCAGCAGAGTTCAAACGAGAACTCTCTCCGTTCTCCTTCATGATCATGGCATCCACACTGCTCAGGCAGTCCAGAGAAAGAAAGACTTGTACTTTCATGTGGACATAAGACCAAGGATGCTAGTTATGTTGCCATACATTCCCAGTGTATAAGAAAATACACATGCAGGGAAGTGAAGGGTTAACAACAATCTATCCATAGGGACACATGTACAAAGAGAAAACAAAGCAAAGCAAATGAAAGGGGACCCAAACCAGCTTTCTCTTTGGAGTTTTTAACCTGTGCCCTATTTGCATATATTGAGGAAAGGGTCACCAACATGCACCAAGACAGGATAGAATCCTCCACTGTATTCATTTCTTTTGTTAGTTTTTCAAGATAGGGTTTCTCTGTGTAGCCCTGACTGTTCTAGAACTTGCTCTGTAGACCAGGCTGGCCTCGAACTCAAGAGATCCAACTGCCTCTGCCTCCCAGTGCTTGAATTAAAAGTGTGGCCACCACACCCAAATGTATTCATTTCTTAAACATATATTTAATATCATGTTTTGGGTTGGGCATCCCTTTAATCCTAGCACTTGGGAGGCAGAAGTAGGTGAGTCTCTGTGAATTTGAGACCAGTGTAACCTACATAGTGAATTGGAGGTCAGCTAGGGCTACAAAGTAAGACCCTGTCTCAAAACAAATCATACTTTGAACAAAAAAATGGAAAGCTTAGAGGTAACATGTTGAGTGGGAACGAATATTAAAATGTAGTGCCAGTGAGATGGCTCAGTGGCTAAAGACAATGACCCCAAGCCTGATGATCCAAGCTCCATCCTTGTGACCTACATGGTGGAAGGCAAGAAACAGCTTCTTGAAGTTGTCCTCTGACCCTCATATGATTGCTGCAGCATGCACACCCTCAGCCCCCACACTAAATTTATGTTAAAAACAAATAAGGTATGATAGTTTGAACAGCCCCCATAGGCTCACGGATTTGAATGCTTAGTCACCAGGAAGTGGCACTATTTGAAAGGATTAGGAGGTGTGGCCTTGTTGAAGGAAGTATGTCACTGGGGGTAGGTTTTTGTTTTTTTAAGTTGTTGGTTTGTTTGTTTTATTTTGTTTTTTTAGATTTATTTAATTTTATATGAGTACACTGTAGCTGTCTTCAGACACACCAGAAGAGGGTATCGGATCCCATTACAGATGGTTGTGAGCCACCATATGCTTGGCTGGGAATTGAACTCAGAACCTCTGGAAGAGCCGCTGGTGCTCTTAATCACTGAGCCATCTCTCCAGCCCGGGTGTAGGCTTTGAGATTCCAAAAGCCCATGCTAGGCCCAGTCTCTCTCTTGGCTTGCAGATAAGGATGTAGAATTCTCAGCTACTGCTCCAGCACCATATCTGTCTACTGCCATGATAATAGACTAACCCTCTGACATTATAAGTCAGCTCCTATTAAATGCTTCCTCTTGTAAGAACTGTCTTGGTCATGGTGTCTTTTCACAGCAATAGAACAGTGACTAAGATATACAGAGAGGGTTGGAGGAATTGCTCAGTGGTTAAGATCACATTCTATTCTTATAGAGAGGACAGGGGTGTGAAGCCCAACCCCATGTCAAGAAGGTGGATCTCTGTGAGGTTGAAGCCACCTGCTCTATGTAGAGGTATAGGACAGCCAGGGCTACATAGTGAGACCCTGTCTCAAAAAAATAAAAAGTGAAATAACTAGCAGTACTTGGTCATATCAACAGATAAATTCAAGAAAAAAAATATATATGCATTTATACTACTTTGTTTTTAAGGTTTTCTTTTTCTTGTTTTGAGACGGTTTTTAAATTTTCAAAGCCTTCCTCCTGTGACATACTTCTTCCAATAATGCCACACCTCCTAAACCTACCAAATAACACCATCAATTGGGGGACCAGGTGTTCAGACATCTGAGCCTATGGGGGACAATTCTCATTCAAACCACCTGTGTGTCTCTGTAAGTGTATGCAACAAGTGTGCCAGTGCCCAAGGAGGAGGATGCTGGATCCCCTGGCACTAGAATTACAGGTAATTGTGAACTATGGGTGTTGTCCCCTGGAAGAGCAGGAAACATTTAGTAAACTGCTTACCTTGCAAAGTTTAAGGACCTGAATAGAATCCTCAGAATCCACATTTTAAAAACTGGGTGTGGCCAGACATGATGGCGCACACCTTTAATCCTAGCACTCAACAGGCAGAGATCTTGAGCCAGTCTGGTCTATATAGCAAGTTCCAGACCAGCTGGGCTACATGGCAAGACCCTATCGTAACAAAACAAAATACACACAAAAGCGGGGCATGGTGGCTCATACTTGTAATTCCAATGTTGGGAAGGCAGAGACAGACAAAACCCTGGGCTCATTTTCCAGACACTGTATACTAAGCAGTGAGTCCTATGTGGCAGTGAGAAGAGATGGCTCATCTGGTAAAGACTTGCCTACCTGAGTTTGATCCCAGGTCCCACTTGGTGGAAGGAGGAAAACTAACTCCTCCAACTTGTCCTCTGATCTCCATATATACACTGGGACACACCTATGTCCCCCAGTAAGTAAGTACATAAGAAAATAAATAAATGTAAAAAAATTAAAATAAAAAAATCCAAAGTGGATGGCTCTTTAGGAATGTAATACCACACACACACACACACACCCTGCACACCTAGAAATAAATACACTCTTGAAATCCTAGAAGCTAGAAATCCAAAATTAAGGTATCATATTCTCCTTCTCCCCCCTCCCCCTCCCCCCCTTTTTTAAATTTATAGGGAAAGGACATGTGTTGGGGATTGGTTCTAATGCTTTGAATTAATCTGGAATCTTCCTGTCCAAACACTGAATGTCCTTGTCCCCAGTTGGTTTTTGATTGATCAATAAAGAGCCAACAGCCAATGGCTGGGCAGAGAGAGAGAGAGAGAGAGAGAGAGAGAGAGAGAGAGAGAGGGAGAGAATGAATCCAGATGGCTCTTGGGTGTGTATGTTAGCGCTTCCAGTTGGGGGCACAAAGTGATTAGCTAACTACCAGCACAGACATGGTCTCATTACATAATTCAGGTTGGCCTTGCATTTATTATATAACCCAGAACTCCTGATCCGTCTGCATCAGATTCCTAAATTCTGGGATTGCAGGTGTGTGCTATTATGCCCAGCTCTCTGAGGAATCCTAGGAGGAAAATTCTTTCCTGGCCTCTGAAGGTTCCAGGCAATTCCTGCATTCTGTGGCATTCTGTGCATACCCCACAACTCACTGCCTCCGTGAGTACAGGTCCCTTCTGTGTATCTCTGTTGCCTAAGTCTCCCTGTTTCCCTTATAAAGACATGGGCCGGAGAGACGACAGCTCAGCAGCCAGGTAAAAGTACTTGTTGCCATGCCTGATGAGCTGGGTTTAATCACCAGGACTCACATGATAGAAGGAGAAAACCAACTTCTTCAGGTTGTCTTCTGACCTCCACATGTGTGCTGTGGCGTGAGTGATAGCGCCGTGATAGCGTGCGCTCTCTCTCTCTCATATTAACTAAAAATGTTTAAAGAGATAGCAGTCATTCGAGTAGGTCCCACCATATCCCACTGTGACTTCATCTTAACTGAACTACACCAACTGTAGTGGGCATATTTTGAGGAGATAACATCTGATTTTCTATGCTGTACAAAGAATCACCACAGACTCAGCAAGTAAGATGTCAATGATCTATTAGGCTATGGTTCACTAGGTCACAAGCCCAGACAGGCTCAGATGATTTCTCTGCTTCAGGCTCAGATGATTTCTCTGCTTCAGATTTTACAAGGCTGACATCTATTTGCTGGTAAACCTCACCTCTAGTCCAGTTGGTATGAGGTAGTCTCAGAGACAGTCTGGGCTAAGTGAGAGTCCATTAAAAACCAACAACCAGGGAAAAAAATCCAAAAAGGGGCTAGAGAGATAGATCTTCCAGAAAACCTGGGTTCCTCTACTTCCTCGCCCATTTAGGTTGGCAGAATTCAGTTCCATGCAGTTTCAGTTTTGAAATCTTGAGTTGCTTACTGGCTGCCACCAGGGGTCATGTTTAGCTTGTAGAGGCTACTCTGATCCTCGCACTCAGCTTCAAGTAATAGACAGCATGTCTTTCTGTTTCAAACCCGACTTTCCTTTCTGTTCAACCCTGTAAACATGCATGCGCGCGCGCGCGCGCGCGCACACACACACACACACACACACACACACCCAAACCAAACTAAACCAAACAAATAAAAACAGGCTCATGGCTGTGCTGGTGGCTCACACTGGCAATCTTTGAATTCGGGAAGCAGAGGCAGAAGGATTTCCACAAATTTGAGGGCAGTATGGTTAAGTGAGACTGTCGCAAAAAAAAAAAAAAAAAAAAAAAAGGCTAAAAACAACAGGCGGAAAATCCAAAAAAGGGCTAGAGAAATGGCTCTTCCAGAAAACCTGGGTTCAATTCCCAGTATCTACAGGGCATCTCACAACTGTCTGTAACTCCAGTTATAGAGTATCCTGCTCTGAGTTACATGGTATGATCAAAGAAAGCAGGTCACTCCAGGATAAAATGTGGCCTTGAAGGCAGCAGGGAAGTCCATCCTCTGATGAATTGAACCTCAAACTATCATAAAGAAGCATATTTATTATCACACAGAGTTGTTTTGGGGATAAACCAAGTTTCTCATACCAATGCCCCTGACCTAATCTACATGTTTCTTGAAGGAGCACTTTACAATCTCCGTTCTCATTGCGCACTGTTTGCAGTACTCAGTAACGCAGGACAGTCCAGGTATGCCAGTACCATCTTGTGATTAAATCATGCAAAGGCTGCAAAGCTCCCTTAGGAAAACAATTCTGTAAATCACAGAAAACAATCACTATTTTCTACAACAATTTCTTCAAGGTCTAAGACCTTCTAGAAAACAACTTCATTCTGATGTTCACCTAAGATATAATGACTCTACTGTTTGCCCTCTACAGTATCCAATGCTCTCTTCTGGCTTCTGAGGGCCCCAGTCATGCACACGGTGTACAGATATACATATAGGCAAAACATCCATGTACATAAACAACAAAACAAAAGAAGCCTTATATAACTAGGTGGGCCTACATAGATGTCTCCCTATAGGAAATTTCACCATCACAGGAATGATAGTATATACGCAGTTTCCATCGTATCTAATTGTGGGTGCTTAGGAAGAGATCTTTGAGGACCACTAAATAGATTACGCCTGCCACAGCCTGTCCTTTGGCCACCAGCAGCTCATGCTTCTCTTAACTGGAAACCATATTCACTCTTTCCCTAATTTCCCAGGGGGCATGTCCCATGTCTATGTGTCCCCCAAAGTCCCAATTCTCATCCGAGTCTCATCAGCCCCAAAGCCCAAAATCTCAAGTCATTTGGATCAGGTATAGCTAAGACATCTATGGACCTAAGAAGCTAAAAGGACAAAACATCAGCAGGACACAGTAACAGCTGAGGCACAAGCTGAAGGGCAAAAAGGAGTCATCAACGCAGGGTGTGGTGGTGTGCGTCCAAAATCTCAGTACTGGGGAGGTGGAGGCAGAATGAACCTGAGTTCCAGGGCAGCCTGGTTACATAGTGAGACCCTGTTTAACCTATACACACACACTACCCACCTAAGAGGCACTAGGCTAAAGCAGTATTAAAACCCAGTTGAGAAACTCCTTTAGGTGTTGAGACTTGGTAATAAACCTCATGGCTCCCAGTTTTGCCCTTAGGCCTTCTGGCTCCTCCCTTTGAGTCATCCTATTTTTTTTTTTCATGAAAGGTAGAAAGTATTTACATCCTGAGTAATTTATATATATGTGTGTACACGTGTGTGGGGGTACCTGAGATCAACCTTAGCCATCATCCTTAGGATGGCCACTCACCTTGTTTTTTTTTGTTTGTTTGTTTTTGTTTTTGTTTTTCCAAGACAGGGTTTCTCTGTGTAGCCCTGGCTGTCCTGGAACTCACTCTGTAGACCAGGCTGGCCTCGAACTCAGAAATCCACCTGCCTCTGCCTCCCAAGTGCTGGGATTAAAGGTGTGCGCCACCACTGCCTGGCTACCCACCTTGTTTTTTAAGGTAGGATTTCTCACTGGACTGAAGATTGCCACCCAGGGCAGACTGGCTGGCCAGTGAGCCCCAGGGATCCTTCTGTCTTGGCCTCCCCAAGAGACCAAGATTTGAAACTGCAAAGCTCACTCTTATAAACTCTGGGTTTATAAGAGTGTACCACCACATCTGGCATTTTTACATGGGTTATGGGGATCAAATTCAAGTATTCATGCTCAAAGACAAGCATTTTACTGAGCTATCATCTCCCCAGGCCTACAGTCATTTCTCCTAAATGTTTAAGTAACTTGTTTGAAATCTGAAGTTGTGTTTTTTCAATCTTCATGACAAATGCACAAATCGTAACATAATTTCAATTCCCCTTCCAATTTTATATGTTAGTATTTTCATTTCATTTTAATGTACTCCAATTAATCATTGTTGTATTTGTCTTTTGAGAGATTCTCTCCCTATGTAGCCCAGGTTAGCCTCAAATTCAAATTCAAAATCCTCCTACCTTATCCTCCCTAGTTCTGTAACCACAGGTATGCACCATAGGAATTTGGTTCATTTCTCTACTTACAGGTAATCAAGATTATGCTTAGATATTTTTAAATAAATAATATCAATAGATTTATCTGCATATTCACTGATTTTTAAATTACATTTATTTTATTTGGGTGGTGTGTTTGTATGTGTGCATGTGTGCACGTAGAAGTCAGAGGCTATGGTGGTTTGAATAGGAAAGGTCCTTACCTCATAGACATAGATTTGAAGTCTTGCTAACCAGGGAGTGGCATTACTTGAGAGGGATGAAGTGTGGCCTTTTTGAAGTATGCATGGCCTTGTTGGAGGAAGTGCGTCAATGGGGGTGAGCTTTGCAGTTGCAAATCTTAAGCCAGGCCCAGTGCCTCTCTCTTCCTCCTGTCTTTGAATCTGGATGTAGACCTCTCAGCTACCATGTCTCCTTGTGTGCTGCAATACTCCCTATATTGTGGACTATGGACTAAACCTCTGAACCTGTAAGCCAGCCCCAATTAAATGCTTTCCTTTATAAGAGTTGCCTTGGTCAAGGTGTCTCTTCACAGCAATGGAGCACTGACTAAGACAGCTGCCAACTTGCTGGAATAGGTTCTCTCCTTCTACCATGTGGGCTCTGGGGATTGGACTCAGTGTATCATGCTGAGTCAGCTGCTGGCCCCTACATTTATTGATTTCTTTCTCAAATGTTTCCTAGCTTATTTGTTTTCCGTGGCTGCTTTCACCCTATACTGTCCTTCTGAAAACATTTCTCTTTGACGCAAACCCTTAAGAGGTCCTTAGGTGCTACAGAAAGCCACGCTACATCTACAAAGTGGCAGTGTCAGGCTGCTGATTCAAGTCCAAAGTGGTGGTTAGATGTAAAATGAAATTTATTTGACATAGAAGACACATGAGTGATAAGCTCATTCAGCCTTTGTCTGAAAATGCCTTCATTCCTTTCTTTTCAATACAAAATTTAGTCTCATGATGTGGCAGCTATGAAAATATGCCACTCCAATCTCTTGCTCCAAGGAACGTAAGTAACAGATGGCCCCAGCCTGCTGTATTCTGAATCTACCAAGGCATCAGTGCAGACATACACAGTCTCTCA
This sequence comes from Rhynchomys soricoides, assembly GCA_019843965.1. Taxonomy (NCBI): domain Eukaryota; kingdom Metazoa; phylum Chordata; class Mammalia; order Rodentia; family Muridae; genus Rhynchomys; species Rhynchomys soricoides. The sequence continues at coordinate 334,679 of JADRCH010007552.1, forward strand.
CAAAGGCTGCTGGTAGCAAGCAGCCAGTGACTAAGTATGGCATATATATCAATGCAGATCCATTTCTGCAGGATGTGTGTTTCCTTTGATGGGTATTTTGGGCCTGAGGCTGCTTCATCAGCCTGACAAACCTTTCCCAGAACTGCACTGCAGTGTTATTCTGTGGAACAACCTGCCTTCTCCAGGCACCATAACTGCATTGTCTGAAGGCTCCTCCCCTTTCACTCTCACAGACATCTCCCTGATCAGTCCTCAGTGGCCAATCCCATCCTGGCTTCTGCTTCAAAGAGAGGCCAGCCTAATGCACCACTTTGATAAGCATACAATTAAAGTCCCAGTCCCATTCCTGCCTACATCTATCACCTCCACACACATACAAACAAATGCATTGCTTTTAAATTCATTATTTGTCATTTTGATTTGCCATAGAAATATAATAAATATGAGCACACTGGTGTTTTTTTTTTTTTTTATTTTTATTTGAGATACAATTTTTGCTTCCAATTGTGTCACAAGTACTGGGATTTCAGGCACCCAAAAACCACACCCCACTTTCTTTTCCTTTCTTACATACAAGGGAACACACTATAAACAGTTCTCTTAACATTGCTATTGTTGTTGCTGCTGCTGCTGCTACTACTACTACTATTATTAATTTGTGGGTTTCGAGACAGGGTTTCTCTGTGTAGCCCTGGCTGTCCTGGAACTCACTCTGTAGACCAGGCTGGCCTCAAACTCAGAAATCTGCTTGCCTCTGCCTCCTGAGTGCTGGGATTAAAGGCATGCGCCACTATACCTGGCTTCTCTTAGCTTTATATATTTTATCTTCTAAGTCTCAAACGTGTTTATATGTTTCAATTTTGTATTATTCACGTCGCAGTATTTAGGAAAACTGCCTTAATCTATTTTAGTGTATTTACTTCTTTTAGCTATATCTAATCTGCTTTGCAATATATCCACTGACTTACTTTTCAGTCTTGCATTTTAAAACATACTTTTACATTTATTTATTTTATGTGTATGAGTGTTTTATCTACTTGTTTATCTGTCACCGTGTGCATACAGGGTACTTGTAGAAGTCAGAAGATGGCAACAAATTCTCCTGGAACTGGAGTTGCTGTTGGTTGTAAGCTACCATATGGGTGTTGGGAATCGAACTAGGCCCTCTGTGAGAGCAATGCATGTTCTTAATGGCTTAGCTAAAGTGGAAACATTAAGGGTTCTTTGGAAAATCAGTTGTGTTGGGTGGTGTTTTGCTGGGGCAAACACGTGAAGGAACGTTTTCCTGAGGTGACACAGGTGAAAAGCTAAGGCAGACTCGTGAAGGGATCTTTTGCTGAAGCAGAACCAGGAGAGAGGATGTTCTGCTAAAGCAAGCACGAGAGAGGACCTGTGATGAAGGATTCTTCACTAATAACGCATGTATTGGCCTGCCTTACACTGTGTAGTTGAGCTGCGTCTGTCAGGACTCCATAGAGAGAAAAACTTCTGGAGGTGTGCTGTGGTTTCTTGCTGCTTCCACGGACTCAGGCTGATTGGCAGAGTGAGGTCAGCTGAGAAAGATGCACGTGCTGAGGCCAGACCTGTGCCACGGCAGGATCTGTGGGGGACACGTGATGTCTGGAGGGAGTATAAAATGGACTTAATGGACAGTGATGGGGGCTGATCATGGCTTGCTTATAGAGCTAGCTGTGCAAAGCTTGTTGGCCTCACATCATCACTGATCTTTGCTTAGCTGAAAGAGGAAAAGCAGAGAATATCTGGCATTTCTGTTGGTCCCTCCTGCTGAGTCTTGGCTGTCGCTGCTAGGAAGTTGCACAGCCAGCTCTATAAGCAAGCCAAGCTCAGCCCTGATCAGTCCATTGAATCTTATTTACCCTCCCTCCAAACATCACAGTGTCCTCTGCACGTCTTGCCTCAGCACTTGTCTTGCCCCAGCACGTGTCTAAGAGTCTTTAAGAGCTAATATTTTTATATTAGTGTGTGTGCGCGCGCGCGTGTGTACGTGTGTGTTAGTGTTAGGTTTGGAAGCAAGCATCTTTATCCATGGAACCATTTCTCCATTACATGCTTTTTGTTGGGGGAGGGGGAAGGTGTCCTTATTCTTCTTTTAGGCTTTACAGTTGTCCAAACTGAACTGATTTCACATTCTTTTGGTTCTTAGGCCACTGTCCCTGTTGTAGTGGTGGGTGTGGGCTCATGTCCTTTCGCCTGTTATGTCTGCAAATTTGTGGTAGTGGTGGATTGGTTTTCTGACAGCTTTTGAAATATTTATAAGTTTGATGGAGGCAGGAAGTTACTTTTCAAACGGGAATTTAATCCAACCTGGATTCTTTGCATTTAGTGTTGCTACAGGTATCATTAGGGTGCAGTAAAGAGAGAGAAACCATACCAGTGATTTGAACCCAGTTCATGTAAAGAATTACTAAGTAAAGATGATCACTGAAGGGATGGAGGGCTAGGCTCAGTCAGTAAGACATTTGTATGAGAGTATAAGGACCTGAGTTCAGATCCCCAGAATCCCTGGGCAAGCTAATGGTGATGCCATTTTCTTGTAATCCCCGTGAGGATGAGATGAGAGGTTGAGACAGGATGACCCCATGCACTTACTGGCTAGATGGCCTAGTCTACTTGGAGAAGTTCCAGCCCTATGAGAAACCTTATCTCAATAATAATAATAATAATAATAATAATAATAATAATAATAATAATAATGGTGGAAGACTCCCGGCATCCAAATGTTTCCTGACTTATATGTACACATGAACACACCTGCCATGTACCCCCTAGACACACCCACCCACAAAGGATGACTGACAGAAGACTGAAAAAATGGAATAGCATTGCAAGAGGCAGCTATCTCCAGATGAAGGGATAGATCCAAGGTAGGCCAACACACGGGCATTGTCCTGCCCTATCCAGGCTAGCATTCACACTGTTTGACAGTATAGTTTGTAGCTAGCTAGACAGTGGAAAAGCAGCAACATAAAGCTGGGCAAGGCTAGAGACAAGGGAGCTGTTTGCCATGGTGCTAGTGAGCTGTTGGTGGTGAGCTGCTGCCACCAAATAGCCTGTGCACTGCTAGCAAGGATGTTACCTGCTGGGATGCTGGCAATTACTGAATGGTGGGTTCTAGATCTTCTATACACCACTTGGACCATAGATGCCAGGAAAAGGAAACAAGCCAAACTAGAAAGACAAGTTCCCGATGTTGTCGGGGCTTTGTACTGTTTCTCTAGCACCTTCACCTGACCAAGCTTGACATTGTGAGACCTAGTAACTTCTTACGATGCCAATATTGTGAGGCCAGAAACTGATAAATGGCATAACCTGTTCTGGAGTGGTAGTTAATTGGATGGGTGAGCTTCTAATGTGGACTTTACAGTGTGGGATGATCAAATGGTACAGGTGGTATGAATTACAAGACGTTTTGGAGATTCCTTTACTCTAAAGCTTTCCATATAACAATGTCTGCTTGCAAAGGAAGCCCCACCTTTATGTGGCATCATTACATATATAATATGGATGTAAAATAACTTACATTTTGGAACTGGGGATATGCCTCAGTACAGCGCTTGCCTAGCACTCATGAATCTCTGGGTTCTGTTCTTAGCACTACATAAACTGGGCATGGTGGTTCATGCCTGTAAAAGATACAGCCACTTAAAAGTAGTCAGGAGAACCACAATTACAAGGTCATCCTTGGCTCTATAGTGAGTTGAAGAAGCCAGGGGGAAAGACCTTCCATTTTGGTATTGAAATATCTATTCTGCAGATTAATTCAGCTAACAGAAGCCTACCTTGAGTCTCTCATTGCTAAAACAATGACTCCCTCTTACAGAACAAAAATTCACAGACAAAATAACAATATTTTGGGTCCTGTTAGATGGCTCAGTGGATACTGGTGCTTTATTCATAAACCTGATAACCTGAGTTCCATCCCTACAATCCATACACAGGAAGGAGGAAAGAACCAATTCCTAAAAGCTGTGCTCTGACTTGATTTCCACTCGCATGTCCCTGCCCCCCCAACAATAATTATAACATTTTTTTAAAATAACATTTGACTGCCACTTTTATCCCCACCTTCAACAGACCTGTGACTCCTGAACCATGCAGGAAAGCTTCCCTTTCCCCAGCCATCTTCCCTGATTGCTGAGCCCTATGGACCAAGTCAAGCTGCCCTAAGCAGCCTGCTAGCCCAGGGGGACCTTCATTATTCTGCCAGCTCTCAGTCTACCTTCACTGGACATACCACTCCTGAACCATACAGCCCAAGAATACCCATCAGAGGACCACCCTCCTATCAATACCTACTACAACAAGAACATCCAGGGACCAAACGACTAAAGACCCTCAAAAGAACACAATCAACAAAAGCCAGGGCAATGTGACAACTGCAAAGCACAGCTACCTAACTACAGCAAGTCTTGGATATCCTAACACAAATAAAACACAAGTAAATGACTGTAAATCCAATCTTATAAAGATAACAAACTTTTAAAGAGGAAATGGATAAATCCTTTAAAGAAATATAGGAAAATACAATCAGACAGAGGTCTTTAAAGAGGAAACAGATTTCTTAAAGAAAAGGAAAAAAAAAACTAAATCCCTTAAAGATATACAGGAAAATACAATTAAACAGGTGAAGGAAATGAATAAAACTGTGCAAGACCTGAAAGTGGAGATAGAATCAATAAAGAAAACCCAAACTGTGGGAACCCCGGAGATGGAAGACCTAGGGAAGAGAACAGCAACAATAGATGCAATGGTGCAAGCATCACCAACAGAATACAGGAGAGGGAAGAGAGAATCTCAGGAATAGAAGATACAATAGAAGAAATTGATACTTCAGTCAAAAAAATGTTAAAGCTAAAAAATTCCTTACACAAAACATCTAGGAAATCTAGAACACCATGAAAAGACCTAAGAATAATAGGAATAGAAGAAGTTGAAGAGTCCCAGTTCCAAGGCCCAGAAAATATTCTCAACAAAATGATACAAGAAAACTTTCTCAACCTAAAGAAAGAGATGCCTATAAATATACATGAAGTATATAGAACACCAATTAGACTGGAACAGAAAAGAAATCTCCCCAGCACATAATAATCAAATACAAAATCTACAGAACAAAGAATATTAAAAGTAGCAAAGGAAAAAAGCCAGGTAACATACAAATACAGACCTATCAGAATTACACCTGACTTCTCAACAGACTATGAAAGCTAGAAGGTCCTGGACAGGTATCTTGCAACCTCTAAAAACCACAGATGCCATCTTAGGCTACGATACCCAGAAAAACTCTCAATCACCATAGATGGAGAAAACAAGATATTTCAAGACAAATTCAATTTCAAACAATATCTACCCACAAATCCAGCCCGACAGAAAATACTAGAAAGAAAACTTGAACCCAAGGAGAATAACTACATCCAATACAACACAGGAAATAAGTAATTCCACACCAGCAAGAACAAGGAAAGTATGTTTGCATGCACATGCACACACACACACACGTACACAACCAACATCAAAATAACAGGAAATAACAATCACCGATTTTACAGCTATGAAGAGATACCATGAGCAAGGCAAGTCTTATAAGGACAACATTTAATTGGGGCTGGCTTACAGGTTCAGAAGTTCAGTCCAGTATCATTAAGGTGGGAGCATGGCAGCATCCAGGCAGGCATGGGGCAGGAGGAGCTGAGAGTTCTATATCTTCATCTGAAGGCTGCTAAAAGACTGGTTTCCAGGCAGGTAAGACAAGGGTTTTTTGTTTGTTTGTTTTTTTGTTTTAAAGATTTATTTATTTATTTTATTTATATGAGTACACTGTAGTTGCCTTCAGACACACCAGAAGAGAGCAACAGATCTCATTACAGATGGTTGTGAGCCATGATTTGTTTGCTGGGAATTGAACTCAGGAACCCTGGAAGAGCAGTCAGTGCTCTTAACAGCTGAGCCATCTCTCCAGCCCAGGACAAGGGTCTTAAAGCTCACCTCCACAGTGATGAACCTACTCTAACAATGCCACACCACCAAATAGTACCACTCCCTGGGCCAAACATATTCAAACCACTACACTGGTCATTAATATCTCTTAACATCAGTGGACTCAATTCCCCAATAAAAAGACACAAGCTAACAGAAGGGATGCAAAAACAGGATCCATTATTCTGGGGCGTATAAGAAACACACCTCAACAATAAAGATAGACATTACCTCAGAGTAAAGGGCTGGAAAAAAGTTTTCCAAGCAAACAGACCCAAGAAGCAAGCTTGAGTAGCCATTATAATATCTGATAAAATAGAATTTCAATCAAAATTAATCGAAAGAGACAGGGAAGTACACTTCATACTCATCAAAGGAAAACAAGATGATACCTCAATTCTGAACATCTATGCCCCATATACAACAGTACCCACATTTGTAAAAGAAACAAAGCTAAAGCTTAAATTGCACATCAAACACCAGACATTAATAATAGGAGACTTCAACACCCTACTCTCACCAATGGACAGGTCATCCAGACAAAACCTAAATACAAAAATAATGACATTAACAGATATTATGAATCAAATTGACCTAGCAGACATCTACAGAATATTTCACCCAAACACAAAGGAATATACCTTCTCAGCACCTCATGGATCCTTCAAAACTGGACTTCAACGACACCAGAAACATCAGAAAGCCTACACACTCATGGAAACTGAACAACTCTCTACTCAATGATCTCTATGTCAGGGAAGAAATAAAGAAATTAAAGACTTTCTAGAATCCACTATAAATGAAAGTACAACATACCCAAATTTATGGGACACAATGAAAGCAGTGATAAGAGGAGTGTTCATAGCACCAAGTGCCTTCATAAAGAAACTAAAGAATTATACCAGAAATTTAAAAGTACACCTGAAAGCTAAAAAAAAACAAACATAAAAAAACAAAACAAAACAAAAAAAACCTGTTACCCAAACTAACCAAAAGACAGAGAGACAGTATCCAAATAAACAAAATCAGAAATGAATAGGGAGCCATAACTACTGACACTGAGGAAATTCAAAGAAACATTAGGTCTTACTTCAAAACCTGTACTCCACAAAATTGGAAAATCTTAATGAAATGGATGGTTTTCTAGACAGATACCATTTACCAAAGTTAAGTCAAGATCAGGTGAACTATCTAAACAGTCCCATAACCCCTAAGAAAATAGAAACAGTTGTTAAAAGTCTTCCAACCAAAAGAAGGTCCAGGGCTACATGGTTTTAGTGAAAAATTCTAAGAGATCTTCAAAGAAGAGCTAATACCACTCAAACTATTCCACAAAGTATTCCACAAAATAGAAAACACAAGGAACACTGCCAAGCTCATTCTATGAGATCACAGTTACCCAGGTTTCCACAAAGACTCCCAGGACCTTAGTCAAAATACCCACAGTGGGGAAATGGAACATAAAGAGAACCTCCAGTAGATAGGCAATGTTGAGGAATGGGGCCACTTACCAATCTCAAAATTTTTGACCCAGAATTGTTCCTGTCTTAAGGCAAAAATGGAGCAGAAACTGAAGGAAAGGCCATCCAGAGATCGCTTCAACTTGGAATCTATTCCATGCTGTACTGGATGGTTTTATGTCAACTTGACACAAGCTGGAGTTGTTACAGAGAAAGGAGCCTCCCTTGAGGAAATGCCTCCATGAGATCCAGATGTAAGGCATTTTCTCAATTAGTGATCAAGGGGGAGGGCCCCTTGTGAGTGGTACCATCTGTGGGCTGGTAGTCTTGGGCTCTATAAGAAAGCCAGCTGAGCAAGCCAGGGGGAGCAAGCCAGGGGAAGCAAGCCAGTAAGTAACATCCCTCCATGGCCTCTGCATCAGCTCCTGCTTCCTGACCTGCTTGAGTTCCAGTCCTGACTTCCTTTGGTGATGAACAGCAACGTGGAAGTGTAAGCTGAATAAATCCTTTCCTCCTCCACTTGTTTCTTGGTCATGATATTTGTGTAGGAGTAGAAACCCTGACTAAGACACATGCACAGGCATCAAACCCCAACACTATTGCTGATGCCATGTTGTGCTTGCAGACAGGAGCCTGGCATGGCTGTCCTCTGAGAGGCTCTACCAGCACCTGACTGAGACAGACACAGATGCTTACAGCCAACTATTGGACTGAGCCTGGGGACCCCTATGGAAGAGTTAGGGGAAGGACTGAAGGAGCTGAAGAGGATGGCAACTCCATAGGAAGAACAATAGTATCAACTAACGGGACCCTTCAAAGCTCCTAGGGACTAAGCCACCAACCAAAGAGCATACATGGGCTGGTATGTGGCCCCTGCTACATATGTAGCACAGGACTGCCTTGTCTGGCCTCAGTGGGAGAGGATGCGCTAGGTTCTGTGGAGGCTTGATGCCCCAGAGAGTGGGATGCTAGAGGAGGTAGAGGGAGTGGGTGGGGGAGCATCCTTAGAGGCAAAGGGGAGGAGGGATAGGGTGGGGGCCTCATGGAGGGGGGACTGGTAACGGGAATAACATTTAAAATGTAAATAAATAAAACAATTAATAGAAAAACAAAGAGAACTTCAGACCAATTTCTCATATGAACATTGATGCAAAAATACTCAATAAAATATTTACAAACTGAATCCAGGAATATATCAAAAATATCATCTATCATGATCAAGTAGGCTTCATGCCAGGGATGCAGGGATGGTTCAATATACAAAAATATAACACTCCTTCATATGTTAATAGTATTAAGGAAATCAGGGAGGGATACAGGGCACATACCTAAACATAATCAAAGCAATATACAGCAAGCCAATAGCCAACATCAAAGTAAATGGAGAGAAACTTGAAGCACAACCACTAAAATCAGGGACTAGACCAGGCTAGATAGAGCCCTCTAGATAGAGAGAGACCTCTCTCTCCCTATCTATTCAATATAGTACTTGAAGTTCTAGCTAGAGCAATTAGACAACAAAAGGAGGTCAAGGGGATACAAACTGGAAAGGAAGAAGTCAAAATATCACTATTTGTGGATGATATGATAGTATACATAAACAACCCCCAAAATTCTTCCAGAGAACTCCTACAACCTATAAACACCTTCAGCAAAGTGGCTGGATACAAAATTAACTCAAGCAAATCAGTAACCTTCCTTTATACAAATGATAAACAGGCTGAGAAAGAAATCAGGGAAACAACAACCTTAAGAATAGCCACAAATAATATAAAATACCTTGGTATAATTCTAACTAAGCAAGTCAAAGTATGACAAGTCCCTGAAGAAAGAAATTTTAGAAGATATCAGAAGATGGAAAGATCTCCCATGCTAATGGATCGGTAGGATTAACATAGTGAAAATGACCATCTTACCAATCTACAGATTCAATACAATTCCCATCAAAATTCCAACAAAATTCTTTACAGAGATAGAACAATTCTCAACTTCTTATGGAAAAACAAAAACCCCAGGATAGGAAAAATAATTCTGAACAATAATAGAAGTTTGGGAGGAATCACCATCCCTGACCTCAAGCTGCATTACAGAGCAATAGTGATAAAAACTGCATGGTATTGTTACAGAGACAGGTTGGTCAAAGGAATAGAATTGAAGACCCAGCCGGGCAGTGGTGGTGCATGCCTTTAATCCCAGCACTTGGGAGGCAGAGGCAGGTAGATTTCTGAGTTCGAGGCCAGCCTGGTCTACAGAGTGAGTTCCAGGACAGCCAGGGCTACACAGAGAAACTCAGTCTCGAAAAACAAAAAAACAAACAAAAAAAAAATATTGAAGACCCAGAAATGAACCCACACATTCATGGTCACTTGATATTTGACAAAGGAGCTAAAACCATCCAGTGGAAAAAAGGACAACATTTTCAACATATGTTGCTGGTTCAACTGGTGGTCAACATGTACAAGACTGCAAATTGATCCATGTTCATCACCCTGCACAAAACTCAAGTCTAAGGACATCAACATAAAATCAGATGCACGCCAGGACAGCCAGGGCTATACAGAGAAACCCTGTCTTGAAATACCAAAACAAAATAAAAATAATAAATAAATAAATAAATAAATAATTTAAAAAAAAAAACCATGATATTTGTCTTAGCTAGGGTTTTACTGCTGTGAACAGACACCATGACCAAGGCAACTCTTATAAAGGACAACATTTAATTGGGGCTGGTTTACAGGTTCAGAGGTTCAGTCAACTATCATCAAGGTGGGAACATGGCAGCATCCAGGCAGGCATGGTGCAGGAGGAGCTGAGAGTTCTACATCTTCATCTGAAGGCTGCTAGTGGAAGACTGGCTTCCAGTCAGCTAGGATAAGGGTCTTAAGCCCTTGCCCACAGTGACACACCTACTCCAACAAGGCCATACCTCCTAATGGGGCCACTTTTGGAACCAAGCATATACAAACCATCACATTATCAAAGGAAAAACAAAAATAAAAACAAAAAACCAAGAATACAACCAAGAGTAATTGAGAATGATCATCAGCACAAAGGTTGCCAGGAGTATAAGGCAAGCTTGGGCTACATAGTAAGTTTCAGGCCAACCTAGGCTACAGAGTAAGACATCTAAAAGAAACTAAACAATAAAAATAAATAGCATGTTGGTTGTACTGTATACTCAGAGCTCTCCTATATCCAGAATAACCCACTGGCCAGGGCTCTCAGAGCAGCTGCATGTCCCACAGCCACTGTACTGTCTGACCTCTTGCTGGCACCAGCTCCTTAAGAGGGTGGCACTCTGAAGCCTAGCACATGGACACCAAGGGTCTGAGAGGAGGGAGATGCTGTGTGAGCATCAGGAACACACCATGTCAGTCTTCAGAGACCCCACTGATTCTCAGGGACCCTGTTGTTGTCCCTCTGCTGTGAGCTAGCCTGTACTGTTTTGGGGCTGGAGGGAGGGTATCCATAGTGGAGATGTGTGTCACTATTGGCTGAGTGTCACAATTCCTGTTCTCTGTGTGCTGTGGTGGCCAACTGTCACAGGTCAGAGGGGACAGTGGGATATTTTCAGTCTCAGAGGCTGTGGACCCTTAATTCAAAATTCTGAAGTCTAAGGTTCTCCAAGGTCTATAACTTTCTGAAAAATGTGTGACAACAGAAGCAGAACGTTCTACACTGCAAAACTTTGTCTTTTGCCTGAAACCATTCTGATGTCTGAACTTCCCTGTAGGCTAAAATTTAGAATATATGTAAAAAATCATCTTCCCAAGTGGAAGCAGCAGTTAATAAACTGAAGCTTGCGCTCACGCTCTCTCTCTCTCTCTCTCTCTCTCTCTCTCTCTCTCTCTCCCTCTCTCTCTCTCTCTCTCTCTCTCATCTCTTGAACCTGGTGTCATCCCTGATCTCCACAGGCATGCTCCTACAGCAATAAAATAATTAACAAACAAATAAACAGGGAACCTTGAAAACCCAAGCACGCAACCTAGAATAACCAAGAAAGACCATCGGCACACTTGCTGGGAAGGAGCTCAGAGAGCTGCTTCCCTAGAACTCCTTGCTTCCACTCCTATAATGTGTAAAGTAGACTGTCAGGAAGCAATGTCGGAGGACCACCTCAAATTCAAGGACAGTCTGGGAAGATTCCCAGCCATCCAAGACAATTTGTAAGACTGTGCCTCAAAGAAATAAAATAAATAATCTTGTCTGCCAGTGGTGGCGCACGCCTTTAATCCCAGCACTTGGGAGGCAGAGGCAGGCGGATTTCTGAGTTTGAGGCCAGCCTGGTCTACAGAGTGAGTTCCAGGATAGCCAGGGCTATACAGAGAAACCCTGTCTCGAAAAACCAAACGAAACGAAACCAAACCAATAAATAATCAAATCAAACCAAACCAAACCCCAAACTAAAGACTGTAGTGTAATAGCCACAGAGATAGCTGAGAGGAAAATACCCAATAAAATAAATATATGGTCACAACTTTTACAAACCTTGAGATAAGCAAAAGAGAAGAATGTATACATCTGAAGACAGACCTAGCAATATTGAAGGCATAGCACAGCACCAGTTTACACAGAATACTCTTGTAACCCTTCAGTCTTACGATGACACGCTCTCACAGTATTCACTGCTGCATTTCTGCCAGAAACACAAATGACCATCAGTCCAGGAGAGTCTTTCAGAGTATAACACATGGACGTAAAGGATTGAAAAAGAAAAGATATATATCAAAACTGGGTATGGTGGTATATAGCTGCAATCCCTGTACGTGGGAAGTAGACAGGAGAATCAGGAGTTCAAAGACAACCTTGGCTACAAAGAAAGTTTGAGCCTGAGCTACATGAAACCCTATTTCAAATTAAGCCCAAAGCTAAACAAAATAGGGGTACAGTAGATCCAGATGTTTAAATAGCCACATGACTGTGATCCTCCATAGATAAAATAAAGATAACGGATGGAGGGCTAGAGAGATAGATGGCTCAGCGGTTAAGAACACTGACTGCTCTTCTGAAGGTCCTGAGTTCAATTCCCAGCAACCACATGGTGGCACACAACCATCTGTAATGAGATCTGATGCCCTCTTCTGGGGTGTCTGAAGACAGCTACAGTGAGCGGGGCCAGAGCAAGCAGGGCCGGAAAGAGAAGAAAAAAGTGTATGAAGACAGCTACAGCGAGCCGGGCCAGAGTGAGCAGAGCCTGAGAAAGAAGAAAAAGTGTCTGAAGACAGCTACAGTGTACTTACATATAATAAATAATCTTTTAAAAAAAGATAATGGATGGAATAATAGATTAATTTTGTCAGAGCTTAAGAAGATGCCAGTCTTCCAGATACTAGGGGTCCATCAATAGCACAAACTTTTTTTTCCTTTTTGAGACATACTGGAGGCTGGCCTGGAATTTACCATGTAGTTGACGATAACTTCTGACCTCCTGTTTGTAGCTCCCAAATGCTAGGATTACGGGCATGCAGCACCATGCCTACCAGCTCCCTTGAGGAACCTGTGTCTGCACCTGGGTATGTCTTACATGCTGTAATTCTTCTTCGAGAAGCCCACACTCATGTTCTTGGTCTTTCCTTCTGAGCATCTTTCTTCCTCTTAACCCTCATGCTTAAGGTAATATTAAAATACCTTGGGCTCATGACAGGAGGACAGAACCAACTCCCCAGAGATGTCTCTCACCTCCACACATGCACCACACCATGCATGCACATGCACACACAGATATACAAATAAAAAATGAAATTAAAAAAATTTACATTTATTAAGCCAAGTTTGGTGGTGCATTCCTTCAATGTCATTATTCCAAAGGTCAGAGGCAGGCAATCTCTAATTCACAGCCCGCCTGTTTTACATAGTGAGTTCTAGGACAGCCAGGGCTATAGAGAGAGACAGTCTCATAAACAAATACATTTCAAATTAAACTCAACTCTGTTTCACAAAGAATGGTGACATTTTAAGATGTTCTAATTGAAATAAAACCCTAAAGCATGCAGTGGGGAATAGACTAGTTACCCATGAGGAATTGGGAACAGAAATGACAACAATCAATGTGACAAGACAATATCTTCATGGTTCTTTTTAAAAATGTTTATTTTATTTTTTTGATTATGTATATGTATCTCTGTCTGGGTATTTACACATGAGTGTACCAGCCCCCCGAGGCCAGAAGAGAGCATCGGACCCCTGGGAATTGTGAGCAGCCCGATGTGTGTTTTTGAAACTGAACTTGAGTCCTCTATAAGAGCAGTAAGCACTCTTAACCACAGAGCCAATTCTCTGAGCCCTATAACTTCAAAGTTCTTAGGGAAATTATTTTGATCCTAGAATTCTCTACCTAGCTTCTCTAGCACTTTATTTTGAAAGTCAAATGAAAATGTTTTCACTTGTTCAGCATTTTTAAGGTGCTTTTTTGAGGCTTTACCAATTATAAAGTTACTCAGTGCTTAGCTGTGTAAACTATGTTTGAAAGTGTTATTTGAAGATGTATTAGGATAACATAAGCCTAAATCAAGCAGGAAAAACACAGAAAACAGTTCTGGCAAGAAGAATAAAGGCACTCGCTGCTAAGCCTGATAATCTCAATTTGATTCCTGGGAGACATGTAGTGGAAGGAAAGAACTGACTCTGAGTTGTTCTCTGACCTCCACGTGGCTGTTGTGGCAGGTACACATTTCCTCACATATGATAAACAAGCAAATAAGTTTATAAAATTAAAATACGTTAGGCCTGTGAGATGGCCAAGCATGATACCCTGGGTTTGATCCCTAGGACTTACAAATCTGATATTGCTAGGGTTGGATACAGAATTAGAGATATGAGAGAGTCAGTACTGCTGCAGACTCATGAAAGAGAACGAAAGTAGCAGGAAGGATGACCTCATTCTGTAGCAGTACTGCCTGTACTCATGGGCTTTGACAGGCCCAGCTGACAACATCACTCTAAGGACCTTTGAATACTGGTTTGGAAAAGGGCTACTGGAGAGACAAAAGTAGGCCTTTACTGAGCACTGTGTTAGTTCCTTTTCTTGTTGTTGCAATAAAATACACAAAGAAAGCAACTTAAGGGGCTGGAGAGATGGCTCAGCGGTTAAGAGCACCGACTGCTCTTTCGGAGGTCCTGAGTTCAATTCCCAGCAACCACATGGTGGCTCACAACCATCTGTAATGGGATCTGATGCCTCTTCTGGTGTGTCTGAGGACAGCTACAGTGTACTTATATATAATAAAAAAAATAAATCTTAAAAAAAGAAAGCAAGTTAAAGAAGGGTGGGTTGGGTTTATTTTCGGCTTACAGTTTGAGGGCACAGTCCGTCTTGGTGGGGAAGACATGACAGCAGGTCATGCTGCAGCTGCAGCATGGAAGCAGAGCAAGAGAGGCAAGCACTTGTGCTAAGCTTGTTTTGATTCATACGGGATCCCAGCCCATGCAGCAGTGCTGCACCCTTGTAAGGAGGACTTTCCCCACCGCCATGAACTAAATCTAGATATGCCCTCACAGACAAGCCCAGAAGCTTATCTCCTAGGTGAGTTCATTTATTCATAAGCCTTTTGAGAATTCCGAGGCAAAGAGTGAGTAAAGTAGGAGGAAAGGAGAGGCTAGTAAGAGGAAAGGTCCTCCACCCTTAACTCACCCACTTGCAGGCACAGTGTTGAGAGAATAGATTTTGGCATCGGGCAGAGCTGAACTGGATCTTCTCTATCATCAGCTGTGTGCTCTTGAACAATGGAACCTTCCTAAGAGTTTGTCTCAGCAGCCTTACAATAGGGACAATAGCTATATCCCTGGGCATGCACACACATGAGCACCTGCACATACACAAGTGCACATACACCATACACATGACATAATCTCACACAAAACACCTTAAGAAAGCATCATGAAGACCGGATAGCCTATATATTCAAGTTTAACTAGAATTCGGTCTCTGTGATGTAGAATTGCACCACAAATTATCCAACCTTATTCTAGAAACCAAACCTTAAGATGCTTCAGCTTACTTTAGCTTCTGTTAAACTGCCTGCTTGTGAAAATCTCCTTCTCCAGCTAACAGCTTATCATAGCTTTTGTTAAAATGCTGTTTGTGTAAACCTTCCCCTCTAGCTAACAGCTTATCTTGGCTTCTAGCTTCTGTTAAATTGCTTGCTTGTACAAACCTCCCCTCCAGCTGCTGAGCAAGATAACAGTATGCATTTTTCTTCTTTCTTTTTTTGCCTTTAAATGGCCTTTAGTACATATGCTCAGGGCTACACTTGGGTCCCTAAAAATCTGAGTGTAGTCCCAGCTGGCTGAAACAGACTTTCAATTGGCTATAAACTGTGTCTGAGTGGTTATCTTTGGTAGGGCCCCTGTAACAATTTCTTTTATTTTGATGTCCCATGTCCTACTGAATAGACCCGATTAACCAAATAGTCCCAGGTGCACTCATGTACTTGTAGGAGAATCCAAGTTTTGTTCCTGTTTTTATTGATACTTGGCCTTCATTTCCCAGCCTCCCTTGAGTGGATTTTGCTGACTGGAAACAACCAGTGGAAACCAGTTGGAGAGCTTCTGGGAAAGTTGTTTTATAAATGAAAAGATAAATCTCCTGGCACGATTTCTTTTTATGCCAATTGTAGGGACCTTGTGTTCATAAGCTTATGGAGCAGAGGACTCTGATATAGTAGAGACACTGAAGCAAATTCCTGATAGTTAATGGCTTCAGACACCTTGGTATCTAAGAAAAGCAAAACCCTGTGCATTGGCAGCTATACTTTCTAGACTTGGGACCCAAATCCCTCCTAACTGATACAATGAGGGATATTTGGATTCTTTAGAATTAAAAAAGCTGGTCATGGTCATGCATGTCTGTAACCTCAGCATTCCAGAGGTAATAGCAGGAGGACCAGTTAAAGATCATCACCAGCTACATAGCAAATTCAAGGCCAGCCTGAGTTTACAAGTCTATGTTTCAAAAATTTTAATTAAAAAATAAAGTAGTGTTTTCCTCAGACTGGGCTTCACTTAATTTTGCTTTTCTGAAGTCAAAGCCCATAGTGTTATAGACTAAGACACAATCTGGTATTTGGCTGAGGTCAGCCTAGGACTGGGCAAGTCTATAAATGAGCTGTTACAACTGTTAGCATTCTGTCTAAACGCTACCCCACAGTTACCTAGCAACAGCCAGGTATGCTCCTCCCCACAGTTGCCTGGCAAAACCAGGTATGCTCCTCCCCACAGTTGCCTGGCAACAGCCAGGTGGGCCTGGCCCAGTATAAAAGGGGCTGCTTGCCCCTCCTCTCTCTCTTATCTCTTGCCTCTCTCTTGCATCGCTCATCTCTTACCTCTCCCCATTCCCTTCCCTCCTCTCTCCATGTGGTCATGGCCGGCCTCTCCACTTCTCTACTCTCTACTCCTCTACTTCTCTCTCCCTCTCTCTGCCTCTACTACCCTCTTAACTCCCCTCCCCATGCCCTGAATAAACTTTATTCTATACTATACCATTGTCCGGGTGGCTGGTCCTTCGGGGGGGGGGGCTTCCTGGCATGGGCCGCTGAGGCACACCTACCCCACACCTCCCTCATCCCACAAGCACAGAACAGATATCTCTTTATCTTTTTATAAACACATCAACAACTTCATACCAGGGACAGACAGGCTAAAGTTCAGTTCCATGGCTCATCAAAACAGGCCTTCAATCTATCTACTGTTTGTTCTATCTGTAAACATGCTCTCTCATAAAGATTTAATACTGTGACATTAAATCATGACCTGCAGTGTCAGATTAATGGAATGCAACATTCATAAAGAGTCGCCAACTGGCTTTTACACACATTCAGCAGGGCAGACTGGCACCTTTTGCCAAATATAAGGCAATTTTGTCTTAACTTTTCTGCAGTTAGGTAGAGATTCTAAGGGCTAGTTAAAGGTTGGACCCAGCCGGGCAGTGGTGGTGCACGCCTTTAATCCCAGCACTCAGAGGCAGAGGCAGGTGGATTTCTGAGTTCGAGGCCAGCCTGGTCTGAGTTCCAGGACAGCCAGGGCTACACAGAGAAACCCTGTCTCGAGAAAGAAAAAAAAAAAAAAAGGTTGGACCCAATGTAAGGATTCAAGGTACAATTTCATTCTCTTGTAGTTGGATATCTTGGTGGCACATGCCTTTAATTATCTTTTGACAATATTCAGAGGAAATAATTTATTTTAGCCTTCAGAAATAGCAAAACAAACCTCAAGTTTACAAGACTAGTATGGGGTTTATGTCTGTAATCTCAGGACTTGGGAAGCAGAAGCAGAAGTAATACAAATTCAAGGCCAGCCTGGGTCACACAATTAAACTTCAGTTCAACCTGGGCAAGAACAGGCTCAAATCCCAACCCCCGACAAAGCATCTACAAAACTCAGGTTGTAATTTCTATCTTCTTCCGGAATAGTGTTTCTCTCTAAGCTTTATTTAGTTTGGAATTTGGAGTTTCTCTTTTGATTCATTCCATCTTCTTTAAAAACTGTAGGGAACAAAGAGCTTGGATATGGCGATTTTAGTTGGGAGTGCCAAGATTTCACGAATATTCCTTGTAGAGCTCAAGGGATCCAGAGCTGCTGACCTGAGCCCTTTGTCCTCAGCCTTGCTTTGAGCCTCATTTAAACACCACTAGCTTCCCAACATTCCCCTCTGTTCCACAGTCCTCCTTTTGGTCCCTTCATCTGGCAGCCTAAGGCACTATTTCCTATTGTCCCATTGTGCTGTCTGCCTTTCTGTAAACCATGTGTGTTCCCATGGAGGCCAGAAGAGGGTGTTGTATCCCCTGGAGCTGGAGTGACAGACAGTTGTGAACACCCTCACCAGGGTGCTGGGAACTAAACTTCAGTCTTTGGGTAAGAGCAGCCAAGAGCTCTTAACCACGGAGCTGCTTCTTTGGAACTACTCCCATAGGCTTTATTCTGAAAGATACCATTTCAACAGGTACTTTAGAAAAACAAGTTTCTCAGTCAGCCTGGGAGCAGTAGTCATCCAAAGGTGCTGGCTCTTACAGTACTTTCTAGCTGTAGTGATCCCTTTGGAGAGAGGTTATTTTTCTGCTACCAATCAGTTGGCTTTATCAGTGTATCATTTTAGCTTAATGAATGGCTGGACAAATCTGTACTTCCTCACTCTGAGCTGACTTACTTTCTCAGTCCCTTTGGCCAAGAGCCACGAGATTCAGCCCCTAGAACATTATTTTGTGAAATGCAGAACTGTCCTACTGGAATCCAGTCAATGGAAGGCCATGTAGACAGCTGGATTGAGGTCAAGCTTTTGTGTTCTTTTCCTTGTGAGAGGAACTGTTCATTTATGTAACAGTGACTGAACAGTAGCATTTATGAGTTAACACATTTGAACACTGCAACACAGACGAATGTAACATGTTTGTTACAAAGTAAGCTTTGTAGTGTACTCTGCAAAGGAGTCAAGTATACCTAAACTAAACTCAAACAGGCTGTCTTCTCTAATCTATTCTGAGGAGTCCAGAGGCAGACACGTTCCAGGAGTAGTAGGCATATCAACCTAGTTCCCTAAGAAATGTCCTTATTCTCTATAGAGTACTTGGTGATGAGGAAGCTACTTCGTAAATTGGCTGGTCTCTCACCAAATGTCTATACTAAAGGAAGTTGGATAGACAGCGAAGACAAATATAATAGTTGCTTTTTTCTCTCCTGAGACAGGGTTTCTCTGTATAGTCCTGGATGTTGTAGAACTTTCTCTATATACTAGGCTGGCCTCCAACTCACAGAGATCTACCTGCTTCTGCCTCTCAAGTGCTAGGATTAAAAGTGCACCCCACCACCACTGGGCTAAGTTGCTTTTTTACATTTGACACAAATTGCAAACAATTGTAGTCAGGCATATAGTTAGACCAAAGAAGCGATTAAAGCTGCAAAGGACAATATTATAACTATGGCCACACATTATTACAGTTGTTTTACAGAGTCTCACTGTGTAGCCCTGGCAGGTCTAGAATTCACTAGGTAGACCAAGCTATCTTACAACTTACAAAGATCTGATTGCCTCTTTCTCCCTAGTGCTGGGATTCAAGGCATGTACCATTACACCTGGCTACAGTTTTTAAGATCTCAACAATTTAATCCTTACCTGGAAAAAGGGAAACATTCCTCCTGTTATGAGCAGATGAAATCTGGTCACATCAGGCTGCGACCCAGTCATCCTGTGCTTTTGGATATCATCTAACCTTTGAGATACCTGGGTCTAAGGAGCAATAACCTGGAATATTAGTCTTCTGCTAGGTAACAGGACCAGCAATGGCCTTCTCATTATATCTAGCAAGATGTCTTCCTATAATTTTTCCCTGGGTGTCTGGTTTTCAATTGTGAAGAGGTTTCTTGTTCTCAGCACCACTGACCAAAAATTCTTTGTTGTAGGACTGTCCTATGTCATTTGCTTCTACCACCCCACAACCCCATACCTGACAATGAAAAGTGCTTCAGAGGTTGCCAGAGGTTGCTGACTGGTCCTCGGAGAGCAGAGGAGCTGCTGTCAATGCCAATGCTTCAGAGGATGTGCTGAAAAGTCTCCTTGAGCCTGTAAATAAGAGCAAAAGTGATTTGGGCAGTGAGGAGTTGAGTCAAATGCAATCTCCTTTCTTTTCCTTTTCCAAATCAAGATAAGGTCTTACTATGTAGGCCTGGTTGGCCATGAATTGTATTTAGATCAGGGTGACCTCCAACTTGCAGAGAGCCACCTGTTCTGGGACTAAATGTGTGTATGTACCACCATGCCTTAATTTCTTGAGACAAAGTCTTATTTTATCTTCTTGAGATAAGGTCCCCCTTTACAGCCCAGTCTAGTCTTAAACATACAGATACTTGAAGACAATGTACAATTTCTTCTCCTCCTGTCTCCATTTCCCAAGTATTGAGATTACGGGTATGCATTACCATGCCCAATTGATAGGGATTGAAGATGGGCTTTGTGAGTGTTAGGCAAAAACTCTACCAATTGACAAGCTCCATGCCCAGATCAAGATGTGGTATCTTCAAAAATATTGAGCCACAGTTATACTGAAGTTTAGCCATTATTGGAAAGAAAAGTCAACATTTTTCAAGTGGTAAAATATTAGCAACTTTCTTCGCTATTTTATAGTTGTGCATTTATTTATTTATTTTTAAGTTTTGCTGACAGCCACAACAAATACAGAATGGACAGACATATTTATATGTATAGTTGGGAGCAGCTAAATAAAAATCAGAACAGAAGTCCCAGGCTTTGATTCCAGTTTCTAGTTTATCTTAACAGTTTGATAGTTTATCTTTTCATGATAGAGGTGGGAAGGGCAGACACACACACACACACACACACACACACACACACACACACACACGATAGAGGTTGAAAGGGCATCTTTCTTTCTTTCTTTCTTTTTGGTTTGTTTTTCGAGACAGGGTTTGTCTGTGTAGCCCCTGGCTGTCCTGGAACTCACTCTGTAGACCAGGCTGGCCTCGAACTCAGAAATCCGCCTGCCTCTGCCTCCCGAGTGCTGGGATTAAAAGCGTGAGCCACCACTGCCCGGCTGAAAGGGCATCTTTCAACTTTCCCTACCAGTGCTGGTTTTACATACTTGTGAATTTGCTGAGTGTGATGGCACACACCTTCAGTCCCAGTACTCAGAAGGCTGAGGCAGGAAGATCTCTGCAAGCTGGGTTACCATATGAGTTTTAGGTCTTAACGACAATGAAACAGAATAACAAAGAAAAAAATCAAGAAGAAGCTAGTCAGTTTCTCCCGGCCTTGACAATGTGACAGAGCAACTCTGGTCAGCACCAGCAGAAGAGAAGTAAGTGGGATACTCTCTTGGGGTAAAACACAATTTATTTACAAGGACAGAAAAGTACTGGGGAGTAGGAACGTGTCACAAACAGTCGGGACACTGGCAAGCGTCCAGGCTTTTTCCTTTTTAAAAAACACTTACTCCCCCGCCCCCACCCCTACCCCCTCCTGTGCGCAGATGCTGGGCACCTGTGTGTTGCATGGAGGAAAAGTGGATGCCCTGGGGCAGAAACTACGTGGAGCTGTGAACCAATTCATGCTGGGATTTGAACTCTTGTCCTTTAGAAAAAGCAGTAAACCCTCTTAACTACTGAGTCATCTCTCTTGCCTCTAGCCATTCTTGATTTCTATCTTAGAGTATGCTAGCATTGACTTTCATTGACAAGATTACTGAAACCTGGAAAGGAAGCAACATTGTAGACAACTACTGTAACAAAGTATGTGCTATTAGGAATGCATTTCCTTCCACCCGATGGTCCACAATCTCTGACAAGTACTCAAGCTATTTAATGTATACACAAGTGACCTGGGAAGACTTAACTTCTTTGATTTGTTTGAAAGTATGGGAGCATACTTTCCTCCTAGCCCAGCAGCACTAAACCTCAGGGCGTAAAGAATCCCTTTAATAGATTTGAGTTCAAAGATGAAAAGGCTGAAGCAAATCAAACTAGTGTTTCTATTTAACTTACCTAGTATGCTTTCCTACTTATCTGTTTGTTTGTTTATTGTGGTTTTCTGAGACAGAGTTTCTCTGTGTAGCTCTGGCTATTCTGGAACTTGAACTGTAGACTAGGCTGGCCTAGAACTCAGAGATCCACCTGCCTCTGTCTCTGTGTAATCCCTGGAGGCTTAGGCAGGGGGATTATAATGAGTTCAAGGCCATCTGTGTGGAGGTGCAGGATACTGGGTAAAAGAAGACAGTGGTTGCTACTGCCTTAGTTTGGGTTTTATTGATGTGAGCAGACACCATGACCAAGGCAACTCTTACAAAGGCAAACATTTAATTGAGGCTGGCTTACAGGTTCAGAGGTTCAGTCCATTATCATCATGGTGGGAAGCATGGCAGCATCCAGGCAGACATGGTGCTGGAGAAGCAGCCGAGAGTTCTACATCTTGATCCACATGCAGCAGAAGGAGACTGTGTGTCACCCTTGAGCACAGGAGACCTTAGAGGCCATCCTCACAATGTGACATTTCCTCAAACAGGGCCTCAAATAGTGCCACTTCCTATGGCGAAGTATTGAAACACATGAGTCTATGGGAGCCATATCTATTCAAACCATGACACTGACTTAGGATAAAAAGACTATGAGGCCTTGGACACAGCAATAACCCAGGTACCTAAGAAGGGCATATTTCAGTTCCTAGCATGTATAAGGAGTTGGGTGTGTGCATTTATTGTTTTCTTTGTCTCCTAGACAAACTGTATATCAAAAACCACCTTGTTTACCTGTGTCTGGTAGCACTTGCCATTAGCAATGGGACCCTCCTCATCCTCTCCCATGAAAGCAGAAAGTTCACAATGGCATGGCTGGATCCAAACTACTTTGTGATTCCGAGATGGCAGGATAGCACAGCCTTTCAGCAGGGATAATCTCCATGGGACCATGACAAAAGCGGGAGTATGAGCAGGTGCTTCTCACCTGAGCTACTTCCTCATCTGTGCACCAAGACAGCCTCATTTCAATGTGATCGAAAAGAATTAAGGCCTGGAGTTGCTGGGGATGTAGCTCAGGTGGTGGAGTGTTTGCCTAGCAAGCACTGGGCCTCCTGGGAAGTAGAATGATCAAATCGATGTTGAAGGTCACGCATTCTATGCTACAAATAGAGTTTGAGGCCAGCCTGAGCTATAGGAAAACCATCTCAAAACAAACAAAACTCAAACCAAACCAAAAGTGAAACTAAAACCACCACAGCAAAGGCAACAATGTATGGAGCCCCTGGCCCTGGGTCTCTCAGCTCTGGCTCAACTCATTTTGTATAGTGGCTCTATGAGACTAGGTCCATTCATGAGACTTGAGGGCACTGGAACTTGGCCATCAGCTATGATGCTACTGATGGCTCTGTTTACTGTGCTGAGATTTGTTTGGACCCTTCCTGGAGAGAGGCCCTGTAATCTTTCAAAGTATCTGAGTCTTGTAAATTTCACTAGTTTCCTGTAGATCCTTAGATTTCTGAGTCTGAGGAACCTTTTACATCTCTTCAGAACTGAATGTTTCAATTCAAAGGAAATAAATTGAAACAGAATCACAGGTGCTCATCTAACAAAGAAACAATGAGGGACAGGAAAAAATCATCTCCTAAGGAAGAATAATTAGATTCTGTCTTGATTTTGTCTTTTTTTTTTTTGAGACATGGTTTCTTTGTGTAGCCCTGGCTATCCTGGAACTCTGTAGACCAGGCTGGCCTCTAACTCAGAGCTCTGCCTGCCTCTGCCTCACTGGGATTAAAAGCCTGCACCAGGATAATAATTAGATTCTAAATGGAGACTTCCTTTTCTTCAAAAGTGCCTTTTTTTTTCTTTTTTGTTTGCTCATTAACAGCCATTCATTTACAGGATATTTAATTTTAGCAGAGCTAGAAAAAAATTAATGTTCTAAGCCTAGAATTTTTTTGAGATAAGACCTCACTGTATATTCCTAACTAGCCTAGAAATCCCTATGTGGACCAGGCTGGCCCTGAACTCTCAGAGCTCTGCCTGTCTACACGCCCTACCTTGATAGTTTCCTTTTACCCACAAATTGGCGAGACTCTCTCTAGGTAGAACCTTACTACCTAATACAATACAAAAAGGCAAGGTTTGTGACTGTTTACACAAGAAAACACAATTGAAACCCTATCAACATCATACAGCAGTACAAAGTATTAGAGAAGACTCTATGGATCATCTTAAACAATCATCTTTTGTATGTAACAGCTAGAATGTCTTGACTAAAGTCAATATTGTTTTCAAAAGAGAAAAAACTTTCAATAAGACAAGTCAAAACTGGAAAAGAAATGGTCTGAGCCGGGCAGTGGTGGCGTATGCCTTTAATCCCAGCACTTGGGAGGCAGAGGCAGGTGGATTTCTGAGTTCGAGGCCAGCCTGGTCTACAGAGTGAGTTCCAGGACAGCCAGGGCTACACAGAGAAACCCTGTCTCGAAAAACCAAAAAAAAAAAAAAAAAAAGAAATGGCTGATTCTAGCTGACACGAATATATATTGCCTGTTGTTCCACATGAAAATGAAAAAGACAAGATATGACCTTTTATCAGTGTGATGGGTGATGGGTACTCCTGGTTGTCAACTTGACTATACCTGGAATGAACTACAATCTAGAAGTGGAGGGTACCCCTGTGATCCAGATCTTGAGCCTGGAAGACAGGCTTCTGACAAAGATCTTGACATGGGATAACACGCAATTTTGATCCAGAATTTGAGGCATAGTGACTATGAAAAGCTTAGGCCCAGGCCAGGTTGTACACACCTTTAATCCTAAGAGACTGGGGCAAGCATATCTCAAGTTCAAGGCCAGCCTGGAGGGGAGCAAGTTCCAAAACTAGGCGTGGTGTTAACACACCTTACATCTGGGCCATACCTTCTGCTGGAGACATACATAAGGAAAATGGAGGTCCTTTCTCCTTCCCCTGCTTGCATTTACTTGTGAAGCACATCTGTTAGAACCTACTTCTTCAGGATTCCAGCTCATACAGAAGGCTAACTGCAACGCCTAGCCTCGTGGGACTGAGCAACTACTAGATTCTTGAACTTCCCATTCACAGCTGCCCATTGTTGGGTTAGTTGGACTACAGACTATAAATCACTACAATAAACTCCCTTGCTATATAGAGACATTCCATAAGTTCTGTGACTCTAGAGAACTCTAATACAATCTTCTAGAATGGCCATGAACAAAAAGGATGCAAATAATGAAGCTGGTGAGCAAAAAGAACCCTTGTATACTGTTAGTGAGAATTCAAAATTCCTACAGCCATTTTGGAAAACAGCACAAAGGACCTAAAGTTACTAAAGAGATTACTAAATGATCCAGTAATTCAATTTTCTGGGCATACATTAAAAGGAAATGATATTACTATGCCACAGAGATATCTTCACTACTATCTTTCTTTTTTCTTTTTGAGACAGGGTTCTGTGTAGCCCTGGCTGTCCTGGAACTCACTCTGTAGATCAGGCTGGCCTTGAACTCAAGAGATCCACCTACCTCTGCCTCCCAAGTGCTGGGATTAAAGGCATGTACCACCACCACCAAGCTAATAGTTTTTATTTTTGAGACAGTGTCTCATATAATCCACTTTGGCCTTGAACTCATTAGGGCACTGAGAGCATCTTTAGCTCCTGGTTTTCCTGCCTCTAATTCCAAAGCGTTTCAATTACAGCAGTACACGGGACAAATACAGCATCACCCATAATAGCCAATATACATAAATAACCTGTGTTTGTAAATGGGGAGAAATCAAATGGACAGAGAAGATGTAGCTGAGTGGCAGAGAATGATAGGCATAGTACTAGGGAGGTCCTGTGGTTGATCCCCAGCACACCCACAAAAAATGTGTCTGTCTCATGCACAGTGTCCTAGCATTCAGGAGTGAGGCAGGAAGATTTTAGCTTAAGGTTGGTCTGAGTTATACTGTGAGACTTTAGATATGTGTACTGTATATCATACACAATGAAATGTCACCTGCAACGACATGGATGAATCAAGAGGACATTATATATAGTCAGATAAGACAGCAACACAAAGCCACTATCTCTTTTCACATTAAGTGGATTTTTTGTTTTTGTTTTTGTTTTTGTTTTTGTTTTGTTTTTCGAGATAGGGTTTCTCTGTGTAGCCCTGGCTGTCCTGGAACTCACTCTGTAGACCAGGCTGGCCTGGAACTCAGAAATCCGCCTGCCTCTGCCTCCCAAGTGCTGGTTAGATTTAAGGTGTGCGCCACCACTGCCAGACTTAAGTGGAATCTTAACAAGTCCAACCATTAAAGCAACAGTAAATAATTTTTATCAGTGGCTGAGGGAAGAGAAAAGGGAAATGTTACTCGAAGATACAATGTTT
>JADRCH010007552.1:360990-388772 GCA_019843965.1 Rhynchomys soricoides
TACACCTGCGAGAGATGAAGCTGCCAAACGATCTTTAGGTAGGGTCAAAAAATCCGCCTGCCTCTGCCTCCCAAGTGCTGGGATTAAAGGCGTGCGCCACCACTGCCTGGCTGGTTAGTGTATTTTGAGTCTGTGTTTCATTACACTGATGGAGTAGTGCAGGCTGGATAAACTGATATTTCAGTTTATCTCTCATCCTCCCAAAAGGAGGTCTCTGGTTTTCTTTTCCCTTTACTTGGTCTCAAGAACATTTTCACCTTAGTGTCAAAAGTTTTTAAAATGGCCTAAATCAGAGTTAAAACCGGTTCAGGAGTTCAGACTGTTTTAGAAGTATCATGCCTACAAATAAGAAGTTAGAGTTGGTGACACTGATAGGACATTGCATCAGTTATAAAAGGTAACATTTCAAGATATACACTGGGTTTAAAACTAAGAGAAGAAAACCCATTTTGTAGTTCTAGCTTCTCTAATTATTAAGCTATGTTTCTTTGGAAAATGGTTTTCACCTGTGAATCAATTTTCTTATCTTTAAGGGGATAGTAACTACCTGGTTCTGTTTTCTAGACTTGTAGAAATTAGACAATAAAGCAGCTGTGGAAACTGGAACTGTAAAAAAGACCATTGTCTATGTATGATGTCCTCTTACATTAATTCTGGGTGACTGGTTTTAAGTTGCTCACCAGAAACCTGTTTGAAGGACATGAAAGAAAAGGAATGTTAGATATTGATATAAACCATCACTAAAGGTTTGAGGGAGATGGTTTTCAGCCCTGTGATGGCTCTACTACTGAAGTGACTGGAAAAGCGATAGGATCGGGCAGATAGTTGGCCTGGATCTCATCCTGGGCCATGTGGACTGTCCTGTGTGCACTCTTCTGAAGGTTAGGGATGTAATACCCTCCGAACGACTTCTTCCATTAGGGAATCCCTTCAAAGGGGAATCATTATCTCCCTTTACTCTCGAAAGCCTGAGACATCATGGGCAGTAGTGGCGCACCCCTTTAATCCCAGCACTTGGGGGGCAGAGGCAGGCGGATCTCTGAGTTCAAGGTCAGCCTGCTCTACAGAGTTCCAGGACAGTCAGGGCTTCGCAGAGAAACTGTCTCAGGAAGAAAACCTTAGGCATAGAAAGGTTAACTTATTTGCCCAAGTGGACAGGGCTAGTAAATTACAGAGCTAAAATTTAGATCAAGGCAGTCTGGGAGTCCATGATTTTAACTACTTCATTGCTACCCAACACTAGAAATCTGTTAGAATAATTTTTACTCTTAATATTTGAGATTATGTATGTGTGATGTCAAAAGTGGAGAAATGAGAGAAAACTATTTTTAATATCAAATACAAATAGATATTTCATCCAATAAATAAGAAACCACCTATATTAATTTCTTTTTAAGTTTGGTTTGGAGTGAGTAAATGATATATTTACCCTTTGCTTTAAAGATGATCTCAAGCTTTTTAGATCAGCAAGCCATCTTATTTGTGGATACTGCTGACCGCTTGGCCTCCTTAGCTAGAGATGCCCTGGTCCATGCTCGCCTGCCTAGCTTTGCTATCCCATATGCCATTGATGTACTGACTACTGGTTCTTATCCACGGCTTCCAACCTGCATCAGGGTAAGTGTTTTGCCCCTTTACTCAGAAAAGTTAAAGGCTTTGGGTTTGGATAGCATAGTATAGGAGAAACCTTTTTAAAAAAAACAACAAAACAACAAAAACAAAAAACAAAACCCGAGTAGTCCATGTAGTCTTTTTTTTTCCTCTACAAATAAAAGTATGGTTGTTTGAAATAAATTGGGGCCAATTGAACTGGGGAATCTTTTTTTCCTCCTTTTTTTCCTGTTTCTTTTTCTCCATTTCCTTCCCATTCCCTGTCCTTGTTGGGAGTGAGTAGATATACAAATAGAATTTAGTGTGTACTTCAGATGTGAACATGACTCCATAACAGTGGTACTTGGAAGTGCTTAAAAATGTATTATGGTAATTGAATGAGTTGTTGCTATTGTATTCTGTACGTTTAGGAAATAGAGGAAGTCATCTAGTGACATTAACTAGGTGTCGTAAATGCAGAACAATGAACAACATGGTTTTAGCAAGGTGACTGGGAATTATTCACACTCAAATGTATAGTCACAATTTTTGGATGTAGACAACAGAAATGAGTGTTGTGATTGTCTTGAGTACAGTAAGAAGTACTCGGGTGTATAGTCAGGTGCAGGGAAACATTTACATCTGTTGTGTATTATTTAAAAAATATTTTTTATTTTTTTTGTAGGACAAAATTATTCCTCCAGACCCAATTACCAAAATTGAGAAACAAGCCACACTTCATCAACTTAATCAGATTCTTAGGCATAGGCTTGTAACGACAGATCTTCCTCCACAACTAGCAAATCTTACAGTGGGTATGTACCCGAGATTAATTTCTTAAGTGACCTTTTGGGTTTTGTTCAAAGAACAAGTAAATGAAGTGACTTTGGTGGTTGAACCTATGATTTGCCATCCATAATTGTTCTCTTTTTGGTACCTAAAAGTAATGTGCTGGTCTTGACACTGGGGGGAGATGAGTGGGATTATCTGAGATTATCTGAGACTGGAAGAGAAAAGAGGTTTGAAGGCTGAGCCTGGAGGACATGTTCTGCTGTTTATTCCAAAGTGAATTGCCTTTGGTTTCTTAATGACCTGGACATTGGTGCCTCCTGTTTGAACCACTGACTTGTTTCAATGCTTAGGACCAAAGTTAGTCTATTTAAAATATCTTATAAATGAGACTGAAACTTGGAGGTTTCAGTCTTGTTTTAAAGCTATATATATATATATATATATATATATATATATACACACACATACATACATACACTTTTTCCTTTTCTAAAAGCAAATGGCCGTGTGAAGTTTCGAGTTGAAGGAGAATTTGAAGCAACCTTGACAGTGATGGGTGATGACCCAGAAGTCCCATGGCGTCTTCTCAAGCTAGAAATTCTAGTTGAGGATAAGGAGACAGGAGGTAACTCATCCTAGTAATGGTTTTGGCATTCTTCTATTACTGTAGTATTTCTGTGGGAAAATATGTGTAGCAGTTCTATAATTTGAAGCAAAATTTTGATAAGCATAACTACCTATTGATGGACGAATTTTCAGTGTATAATCTATAGTTTTCTCAAAATAATCTGTTACTCTTTTTAATTAAAATTTATTTTTAGTGTACACTTTCTCAGTTAATGCTATAATGCTGATTTTTC
This sequence comes from Rhynchomys soricoides, assembly GCA_019843965.1. Lineage (NCBI taxonomy): Eukaryota > Metazoa > Chordata > Mammalia > Rodentia > Muridae > Rhynchomys > Rhynchomys soricoides. The sequence goes on from JADRCH010007552.1 coordinate 364,233, forward strand.
TAACCAACTCCCTTCTTTTCTTCTGCCAATGGAAGATGGGCGAGCTTTGGTTCATAGCATGCAAATTGACTTTATCCATCAGCTGGTCCAGTCTAGGCTCTTTGCTGATGAGAAACCTCTTCAGGACATGTACAGCTGCCTACGTATCCTTCTGATGTTTGAGACACCGTGTACTGTAAGGATATTGTGTCTCCCTCTTTCTTCTACATTTTCGGTTTATCCTTTGTGTAGTAGTCTGGCCTCTTACCTACATCCTACCTCTTTTGGGTGTAAATAGACGTGGAGAGCCAGCCAGTGTGTGAACATTAATGATATATTAATGATACATTAATGATAAGATAGAATTCTAATTTTACCACTGCTTTGCAGGCAACTCCCTAAAAGTGATTACTTAGAAATAGCACTGTTTGCTCAGCCTATAATCCCAGCATCTGAGAGGAAAGGCAGCAGGATGTTGATTTTAAGGTCATCCTATGCTACGTAGCTAGTTCAAAGTCAGTCTGTTGTACATAATGAGAACCTGTCTCAAAAAAGGTACCATTTTGATCTGGAAATGTATTATTTGCTCAATTTGTATTTTCTAAACAATGATCAATTAAGGGGCAAACCTAGACCTTAGTTTTGTTTATTTAGGCCAACACTATCAGCCCCTTTTCTAAAGTTAGGCCACATATTCTACTACTACTCATGATGAGTCATTTGAGAATATAATTCAGAAAAACACAAATCCTGTCATTTATTGTGAGTCATTAGACAAAGATGATTCTAGAAAATTTCTCCATAGCCAGCTTTTTCAGGATAGATTCCTTGTTAGATTAAACTTTACCTGTGCTTATTAGCTGCTTGAGTAACACACTGTATTTTGCTTAACAAGATAAATCAGATTGTTTCTGCTTATCACTTCAATTAGAAGTGCTACATTCCCAGACACTAATGTTAATCCGAGAGAGGTGGGGAGACCTTGTACAGGTGGAAAGATATCATGCTGGAAAGTGCCTCTCCCTCTCAGTTTGGAAGTAAGTAAAATTGGTTCTGGTAGGTCATTGTGATAAGTGAATCCTGTCTTTTTGGTTTCTTTCCCTTGTGCAACTGATATATTACATATGAATAGCTATGTACCCATAGTAATATGCTTTCATTTAGTAAAGTCTTAGTATCATGTAGACTGGATGTGAGACATCCATTACCTTACTGGGGGCTCATACCCAATTGTTCAACAACTATGAGATAAAATTGGGTGTTGGATGGTGCTGATGATCAATCTAGAGCCTTATGCATGCAAAGTCAGCACTCTGCCAATGGAGCTATATTCCTAATTTTCAAAGGTTAGAGTGTTGAGTATTACTTTTTGAAACATACTTGCTTATCACAGTTTCCCATTTTAAATTGTTACTTTGAAAACTGATTTGCAGAAAATTGCTGTGAGGCTATTTATCGTCTTTAATGCCTGTTTGAAATCGACTATGTTCCCAGTTTTTGTGGATAAATTAGAGGCAAATACTTATAAGACAGTTTCTGTTTTCCATGTTTTTTTCGTTTTGTGTGTGTGCATGCATTTTATTTTTAAATTCAGTATCTATTTCTAAAATGCAATAGAGCAAATGCTGAAATGGATTATGGAATGTCTTCTCAGTATATTAATGTATTCCCTGCACAAGCACTGAGGGCCTGCTATGTTCAAGGTTCTGACTCAGTAGCATAATGCATGTTTCTATTTGACTGTAAACGATAAAAGCTGTGTTTATATGTCATTCTCCCCTGCCCCCTTTCAGTCAACAGGTTCTAGGGAGAAAAACAGGCACAGCATCTGTTCACAAAGTTACAATTAAAATCGATGAGAATGATGTCTCCAAGCCTTTACAGATTTTTCATGATCCTCCTTTGCCAGCTTCTGATTCTAAATTAGTAGAAAGAGCCATGAAGGTAAAGGGTTCCCAGTGTATTTTAATATTGATTTGATTAAATATAATTTAGCACATATAAAACTTTTAGCAAAAATTCTTCAAGATAATGTAATCATTCCTAAAACCCTGTGTGAAACTTGTTTTAGCTCAGTGTTATACTTCTGTATTTTTTTGATCTTTTAAACATCTGATACTGTATAACATAAATTTTAATACCTTCTTTCAGTTTTAGTTCATAGGAGAATGCTATGGGTTGCATCTAAGCGTACACTTTTATGCTGAATTATGCCCCTAGCCTAGGTAAAGTTTTAGAGTTTAACTCAAACTATTTTGTTTTTAAGGTCTGGCATCTGAGAACTGTGATTACTGATATGTATATAAACTCTAGATTTACATTTATCAAAATACTTTGTTGTTTTGAGGCAGAGTCTCACAGTGTAGCCATGGCTCTTCTGGAACTTGCTGTGTAGACTAGGATGGCCTCAACTCGTGTAGATGGAGCTGCCTGCCTCTGCTTCCCAAGTATAAGGAAGGATCTCTCATGTCACCCAGCTGGCCTCAATCTTGTTATGTATCTGAGAATGACCTTGAATTTCTGATCCTCCTGCATGGACCTCCTGAGTGCTGGGATTATAGTCATGAACCCCCACACATAGTTTTCAATGTTCTGGGGAATCGGATCCATAGCTTCCTGCATGCTGAGCACTCAGCCACCTGAACTTCCCCAGTCTCCTATAACTAGCAGAAAAAAAAATTTAATTTTAGTTTGGAAGCTTCCAATAATATAATTAAATATAGTTAAGTATAATTAAAATAATTAAAAGCTCTGAATCATTAAGTTATATTTTTACTTTATCTAAATTTGCTTATACCGGATAATCTCTAATACTGAAAGGAAGTATCTTAAAGCCTAGTTGTGTCCATTCACACGTTTATAGTCAAAATATTTTAATTGTACATTGGATTTTATTGTTGCTGTTTATGCAGATTGACCACTTATCAATAGAAAAGCTCCTGATTGACAGTGTACACGCACGAGCCCACCAGAAGCTGCAGGAACTGAAGGCCATTCTTAGAAGCTTCAATGCTAACGAAAACTGTAGGTGTTTTCAATTGATACTCTTTTTCTTTTATTTAAGGGTTTTTTCCATATGACTTTCTCCTGATGTATGGTTTTGTTGAGGATGGTGGGCATTTGTTGCATTTAACCTGAAATCTACCACATTTGTCCTAGTTTTCTCTCTTTCTTAGCTTGTTTTAATTTTTTAACTGTTTGTATATTATCTCTCCTAAAAAATTTATACTTACTGCAATAGAAACATTGTAACATGACTCGTAATTTAGTGTTTCTTTTGACAAAGCAGTATTGCAAATGCTTTTATAATGTATTTATAAAGTGTGGCTGAGTAAAGCAGAATTCACGTCTTCAGTTTTAGAAAAACTAAATGCATTATAACAGTGTTGAGTAAGAAATGCACATGTAAAGAGTACGGCTTGTAAGTCATAAGACATGTAAGGCTTCCAAGTTTAATTACCTATGCACTCTATTATGAACTTTAGAAAGCAAATTCTATTATTTCATGTGCTTCTACTTACTATCCTTACCCCCGGAGACAGGGGTATCACTATATAAAACCCAGGCTGGCTTCAAACTTGTGGTCTTGCTGCTTGAGTTCCTCATGGGCCCATATATCCAGCTCCTTCAATTGGTTTTGACCATAATTACCTTGCATTCAAAGTTTATAGTGTAATGAAAGTCTAGAGCATAGATCATTCCATTAAAATTACAGAAAAGTGACTTCTTAGGTATGTACTAGTAATTGCAGATTGAGGTCATTTTGATAAAAAGATAAAACTCTGCCTGTAGCAAGGATAATTTTGAAAAACGGATAGTACGTATTCATTCAAGAATGTTGTGATGTTCCGTTTCATAGTAGACATACTGTGTATTTTAAAGTAGCTACAAATGAAGCTTTTGATCTCATCACATAAATACTTAAGGTGATGGATATACTAATTACTAACTTGATCATTGCACAATTTATGTTACTGTAATATCATATAATCTATAAATATATATATAATTTTGTCAGTATGAAAATTAATGAATAGATATGAAAAGTAGGAGGACAAGCCACAGTATTAATTCATGAATATATATTAAAATTTTTCTGTAAATTAGTATGCAAAACAATAGGTCTCTTTTTTCATCATTACTTTTTTTAGATTTATTTATTTTATAGGTATGGGTGTTTTGCTTGCATGTATGTATGTCTGATGCCCTCAGCGGCCAAAAGAGAGTGTTGAATTCCCTAGAACTGGAGTTACATACTATTGTTAAGTGCCTTGTAGGCACTGGGAATTGAACAGGGTCTACTGGAGGACTAGTCAGTGCTCTTAACAACTGAGCCATCTCTCCAGTTCTCTTTCCCTTCCTTCACTAGCTTTGTAGACTTTGGCTGTGAACTTGCAGCAATCCTGAGTCAGTGCCTCCTCTCCTCAGGTGCTGTGACAACACACACACCCCCTTTGAATCCATATGATTTCATTGAGACATTTTCAAATGTGGCTGTTGTGCTTTGCTCTGACTCACTCCCACTGTTACCACCTCTTCTCCCCTGTCGGATGGATTTCCTTCTCCCCTCAAATAACCCCCTTCTGCTTTCATGTCTTGTGTATATTGCTAAATATCTCCTTTCTATATATTAAATTTGGGTTCTTGATATCATAGAAAACATACTTGTCTTTCTGAGTCTGGCTTATTTTGGTTAACTGATGTTCTCCAGTTCCATCCATTTTTCTGAAAATGCCATAGTTTTGTTGTTCTTTATAGCTGAATGAAATTCCATTGCATATATATTCCACATATTAAAGTACATTCATCTGATGATGGGCATCTAGGTTGATTTTTTAGTCTTGGCTATAGTTTATAGTGCTGTAGTAAACATGTACATGCATGTGTGTTTGTGGCAAGCCAACTTACGCTCCTACCTAGGGCTCATTGGGTCATGCGGTACTTTTAGTTTTTACGGAAGCTACATGCTGCATACTGATTTTCCCCGTAGATGTACTAGTTTACAGTCCCGTCATTGCCAGCTTGTTTTGTTTTATTGCTTTATAGTAGACATTGTAATTATATTGAGATGGAATCTGTGTTTGCATTTATTAAGAACCAAGGATGTTGAACATTTCATATATTCATTGGCCCTTGCTTCTTTTGAAAACTGTCCAGTTCATTTGCTCATTTGTCATTTGGATAATTTTTCTGTATTTAATTTTTTGATTTTTTTAATAGATTCTAGATACTATTTTCCTTTCCATATATAGCTGGCAGTGATTTTTTTCTTTTACTTTTTTACAGTCCTGTCGTTTCCCCCTCCCAGTCCATCCTGTCACAGTTGCTCATCCCATTTCTCCTAGCCCCCAGTCTCCAAGAGGATGTCCTCCCCACCCCACTCCCACCCACCACCAGGCCTCCTGGCACCTTGGAGCCTCAAGTCTCTTAAGGGTTAGGTGCATCTTCTCTCACTGAGGCCAGGCCAGGCAGTCCTCTGCTGTATATGTTTGGGGGTGGGGTGGGGGAGTGTCTCCCACCAGCTTGTGTATGCTGCATGGTTGGCGGCTCAGTGTCTGAGAGACTTTAGGCTATAGTCTTACCTCTTTACACTGGTGATTGTTTACTATGTATGGTAGCCTTTTAATTCCACACAATCCTATTTGTCATTTCTTGCTATTACTTCCCAATCTACTGGATTCCTTTGTGTAATAAAATATTTTTCCTGTATTTTATTTTTGCAGTTTCAAAGTTTCAGGTCTTTTAAGTTTGAGGTTCTAAAACATTTTGAACTGAAGTCTTTAGAGGCCTGATATGGAGATCTAGTTTCATTCTTCTATACATAGATGCTAAATTTTTCCAGCTCCATTTTGTTGAAGGCCCCCTCCCACATATGTATTTTTGGCACCTTCATTAAAAATCCGGTGGGTGTAGTTTACTGGGTTTATTTCTGGGGTTTATATTCTATTCCATTGGTCTACAGGTCTGTTTTGTGACAGTACCGTGCTATTTTGTTTTTTACTACAGAAATACTACAGTTTAGTTGTATAGTTTGAAATCAGATATTATGATGCCTCCAACCTTAATTGTGTGTTGGGGGGCGCAGGCCATGGGACAGTTTGGCCCTTGTTCTTTAGGAATGCTGTTTTACCATAGGGTTCTGTTGTTGTTGTTGTTTTGGTTTTTCTGCTTTTTTTTTGTTTTGTTTTGTTTTTAGACAGGGTTTCTCTGTGTACCCTCCCTTGCTGTCCTGGAACTTGCTCTGTAGACCAGGCTGACCTCTAATTCAGAGATTTGCCTGTCTCTGCCTCCCACGTACTGGGATTAAAGGTGTGCATCACTACCTTAGTTTAGTTTTTGAGTCAAGATCTCTCACTGACAGATAGAGACTAAAGTGAACCCCAGGGATCTCCCTGCCCCCACTACAAATGGCATCACCATACTCAGCTTCTTATTTGGGTTTTGGAAGTCAGACTCTGATCCTTGCATTTCTAAGACAAGTAAGCCATCACTTTCCACTCTCCATTCCATTGTGTTTTGTTTCGAGACAGAGCCTCTCTGTAATCCTAGTTGATCTGGTATTTGCTGTGTATTTCAGGCTAGCCTTGAACTTGAGGCAGTTCTCTTGTCTCAGTCTCCTGAGTGCTGGGATCATAGGCATGAGTCACTATGTCTGCTTCAACATTGATCTTGCAGTTCAGGATTGTTTTGGCTGTTTGCCTTTTTGCTTCTGAATAGATTTTACTATTATTTACTATAGTTCTGTGAAGAATGACTTTCTAATTTTTAGTGGGATCACATTGAAACTAGATCATTTTCAGTAATATAACAACACCTAGAATTAATCCTACTGATGTTTGTGTACATTATTCCAAGTTTTAGTGTATAGAGGGAATGATTGATAGAGGTTCTTGCTCTGCAGCACAGATTTTGTTGTAATGCACTATGTAGTCTAAGCTGGCCTTGATCTTGTAGCATTCCTACTGCTTCACCTTTCAAAGTCATAAGGTCTGGCATCACACTCAGGGTTTTGTGGGTGTTAGGTGGCAAACACTACCAATTTAGCTACAGCTCTCCAGGGCTTTTCTTTTGAAGTGATGTTGAGCTTTGTTGGAGGCCTGTGTATATCTATTGAGAAGATCATATGATTTCTGTTGCTAGTCTGCATGTTGTATTATATTGATTAATTTGCATTTGTTGGACTTCTGAAATGAGAACAACTTGACTAACTTGATCCTGCAGCATTATCTTTTTTTTTTCCTTTTTCTTTCCAAAGTTAATCTTTTATTATTGAACTTGGACAGGGTTAGTTCATTCAACTATAAAAACAGCATCTCCCCTGAGACCCAGGCTGGAGGTACAATTCTCAGAAAAGATTTAAAACATGCATATCTGCCTAAGGACTATAAAAAACATGACATTCTCCAGTGTTGCAGAAGAAAATACCCCTACAAAATTTTAGTCCATAGCAAGCAGCTTCATGAGTTGTATCTCTTCAGTATCACAAGCAACAAAAGATGGATGCTTTAGAAAAATGTTAACTCTGCTGTGTAGTGATGGTATCTGCCTTTTACCCACCACTTGGGAGGCAGAGATCAGGGCCAGCCTGCCTTTACAGAGCAAGTTCCGGGACAGCCAGGGCTACATAGAGAAAAACCCCGTAAAGAAACAGATCTCTCCTCATTCCAAAATAAAACAAGATACTATCCTTTCTTCTTCTTGGCTCAACTTCCTCTGTTTTCTGGAAGAAAGATCCAAGACTAAGATGGAAAACAGTTGCTTTCCTGCTTGTCTACAAAGACTCATACCAGTCCCTCAGGAAACCGATCCCCAATAAGTAGCCACGGGCACTCTACTGAGCTGGCTATAAAAGGTACAGGATCCTTACCTTTTAACTGACCTCATGGCTCTTGCTAGAAGTAGCTGTATTTTGGGGTCAGGCCATCTCTGTGTTGGTTGGAGCTCACACCATTGATTGCCTGGAGGGCTCAAGTACAGAGACTGAAAGATTAGGTTCCACAGAGTTGTCATCCTGTAGCCTGATTCTTGGCTGTTTTGTAGATGCATTCTCCACATAGACATTTCAGAGCAGAGCACTTTTTAGAGACTTCATAACTGAGACAGACTTCCTAGCAGCTGTTCAAAACCACTGCCTAAACTCCTGCGAGGTGATAGGCTTCCTGTCAAACCTCAGCAGCAGCTCATTGGCTTTAGGAAGAGGTCTGTCTATATCTAAAGAATCATCTGTATACCAACTTGAAGAGGAATGAACCATCTGTAGAATGTGGTGACATTTCTTACTGGTGGCATTGGTAAACACCCTTCCACCCTGCCAGCATTAGTGCTCCAGAGCAGCAGGTAAGGTTTTGAAAAAGAGGGAAAAAAACCAACTAAAATTGTTCTGATTTAAACAGAACTGTTTGAACTGCTGAACTGTTTTCAGCGCCTTGCTTTATAGGAGTTCACTTGATGAGCCCAGACCACAAGCGCAGTGTCAAACAGGAACATGTTCGTTGGCCTGTGAAAACAAATCTCCATGGCTAGGATGAACAAAACCATCTCTCTGCTGACAGGTCCTGATAAAGTTTTCCAGACTCTGCTGAGGTGGATCCTGTCTCTAGATGCAAAAGCAGAGCCTGTGCACTTGGAGCACGCTCTTGGTTAGCTCATGATAGGTACCCTGTCCCAGACTGATCCTCACATTTCATACATCACACATTTGGGACTTGGTATGGGAGTACATGAACCTGTGTTCCTCTTTCTCCCATAACAAATCCCCTTAGCTTTCTTTATACAATAGGTTTTCCAAACATTGTTGAGGTACTTCTTATAGCCTTCACCAAAACCCATGGACATGTTACAGGCCATAAGCCTGAGAAAAGCTGCAGCATTGGTCTTTCAACTGCAGACCAGCTAGCTGTTTGAGGCTTGAGGATGGATAGTGAGGGAGGTGTTCTGGGTCCTGTTGACAGGACTGAGTACTGCACTTCTGGCCTTCGTCATTGATCACCACGTTGGTCCCCTCATTGGGACTTCAGGGCTGTAGGCAGGTCAATTTCTGGTTAGGCTTGGGGTGAAATAGAATCTTATCACTGAAGGTCCTGGAATCACATAAAATCTTTTGTGTTGCTGAATTTGATTTGCAAGTATTTCATTGAGAATTTTTGTATTTATGTTCATCAGAAAAATTGGTATATGTTGTATTCATCCTTGTTTGGTCTTGGTTATCAGGCTAATACTGACTTCTTGGAATGAGTCTGGTAATATTCCCTCCCCCTTCTATTTTTATGGAATAGTTTGAAGAGTGTTTGTGTTCTTTTTTAAGGCTCCAATACAATTTGGCAGTGATTAATCCATTTGAGCCTGATCTTTCTTAGCTAAGGAACTTCAGTCTCATTGCTCTTTATAGATCTGTTTAAACGTTTTCTATTCTCTTGGTTTTAATTTTGTCGGCCATATCTGGGAACTTTCTTCTTGCTAGGCCATTTTTTCTTGTGTTTTTGAATATGGGTTTTCAAAGTATTTCCTTATTTGTCTCTGGATTTCATTGGTATTTATTATAATACCTTCTTTTTCATATCTAATTTTATTGATTTGCTTCTTTTATTTTTAGCCTGGGCTAAAAGTATTTGTCTTGAGGAACCAGCTGTTTTGTTTCTGTGAGTTTCCTATTTTCTGCCCTGATCTTGATTAGGCTGTTGCAAAAGCCTTTGCTGTTTTTATACCTTTGTTCTGTTGAAATTTGCCATTTAGTACTGGACTATATTCTTTTTTCTTTTGAGACAGGGTTTTTTTGTGTAGCACTGGCTGTCCTGGAACTCACTCTGTAGACCAAGCTGGTGTAGATTCACAGAGATCTGCCTGCTTCTGCTTCCCGAGTGCTGGGATTAAGGGGGGGGTGCCACCACTGCCTGGCTTGGAATATATTTTTTGAAAATTAAATTTATTTACTTATTTCGTTTACAACCCCATATCAGCCTCTCCTCTCCTCCCAGTACCCTCCCATGTAAGTTCTCCCCTTCCCCCCATCTCCGCACCCCAGAACATATATATATGGTTTTTATTCATGTGCATGGGGTGGGGAGGCATGAATGACAGCATATTTGTGGAAGTCAGATGACAACTTAATGAAGTCAGTTTTCTTCTACCCTGTGAGCCCTAGGGATTGAAGTCAGGTCCTTCCTCAGGCTTTGTGGTGAGTGCCTTTACCTGCAGGGTCATCTCACTTGCCCTGTCGTAACATTTCAATGTGCATTTCTTATTTCATGTTTTTGATAATATCAGAATTTGGTATTTACATTTGACTTATACTATGATAGATAAAACAGAAACTCTAATGGTTTCTTGTTCAGAGTTGGTTGTTACACATTGGAACTGACTTGCAACATTGACTGCATTTGGAACTGCAAAGAAATATCTAGTACGGTAGGGATTTAAGGTTTACAAAGGAGACAGAGCCTTGATGTGCTTTTAAAAAGTCAGTCATCTCCTTCATTCCATGGATTCTTAATTTGGCTTTTTGTCATGCTAGTCTGTTTATTTTCTTCTGATGTCTGATAGATTTTCTTTACCCTTGTCTTTCATGTCTGGTATTTTTCTTTTCTGCTTGATTTAGTCTATTGTTTTATTTAGTTATATATGAATGTTTCCTGTTCATGTTTACCGTGTGTGTGCCTGGTACTTGCAGATGTCAGATGAAGCGTTTGGTCCTGTAGAACTGGAGTTACAGACTAGTTGTGAGCTACCGTGTGGGTGTTAGCAATTGAACTGGTTCCTCTACAAGAAGCAACAAGTGCCCTTAACCACTTGGTCATCTCCAGCTTCTTGATTTTAGTGTATCTGTGAAACTTTCCACTGTGGTTTTCATTTGATTTGTTTAGTTTTTCATTTTATTACTAGCTTTTCTGTCCCCCCCTCCCCACTCTCAAAGTCTCTTTCTTTGCTGAACTTCTTATCAGTGTGTTAATTTCATGTCTATATTTCAGGTCTTTGAAATCTGGATCCCTGATTGACTTTCTTTCTTAATTCATCTGTTTGTTATTTTCTAAAATTATTTTTACTGGCAGAAATCCATTCTCCAGTATTGGAACCACCTTAGTATCTTTGGATTTGTTGATTGAGGAATTGGGATCTTTTGTATTTGCTATGTTGCCTTTTTTTCCATGGTTCTTGATGTACCTGTCTCTGGGGCGTCTTTTTCAGTTTCAATGGGGGGGATTTCTTACTGAGAAACATTTTCTTGAGCGGTCAACCTCCACTATCATTCAGAGAGGAGGAAAAATGAAGTGCTATAACACTACATCAAACCTGATGTGGGAATACACTTAAAATCAATTAATGCTAACAGAATTCCTATGATCACAGAGCAGAAAAGATCTAAAAATGAGCAGAATAAGTTGTTACCTTAAATTTTATTTAGGATAAAAGTAAAATTAATAAATGAACAAAGTAAAGAGAAAAAGAAGAAAGGTGGATGTTAGGAAGACGAAAATGAACAATAGGGTTAAAGTATTGCACATTACAGAAAAAGCATAAACAAAATTAGATAATAAGAACAAGTTTTCCTGGGAGGGAGAAGCTACCATTATGGTAGCCTTTTAAATTTGTACTATGGCTATATATTTGTTGTTATTTTTTCTGTAATGAGAGCAACTAAAATTCAACAAATATGTACCTGGTTTGTTGTTGTTGTTGTTTTATTAAAAAGACTCAGTATGGCAGGTCACACAGAGTCTAGCAGTCAGGAGGCTGAGGCTGGCGGATCTGGAGTTCAAGGCCAGCTACATAGCAAAACCCTGTTTAAGACCCCCCCCCCCAACATAGAGTAAAAACAATACTGAAATTATAATAAAATGGAACAGGTAGTAAAGAGGGAAACAAACCAAATGGCAAAGTGCCAGTACTTTTTTTCTGTGTACTTTAATATTAGAGTCTTCCAGGTAGGAAGGGTACACAAGTGAAGTTGGAGTCTCTTTTTCCTGTCGTTTAGGAGGGCGCTGAGCCTGGACCAGTCAAGTGTTAGCTGTCCGACAGAGTTGCCTTCATTTTAGGAGCTTCCCTTCTTTGCATGCCAGAAACCTGCCGGCCCCTCTTAGATTTGCAGCCTGTGGGCTATGCAGCTTGTCCTACACTCCCCAGTTGAATGCATTGGGGAGTCAAGGAAGCAGAGCACTGACATCTATACCAGAAGGCTATGTGTCTCAGTGCTTTGAGTACAGCATGAAATACCTTTCGGGAGGGAGGAGGCTGCAGAAGTTGAGAGAACTCCACTGGACCTGAGCTTCAGAGTTCTCAGTCCCACCAGCAGAGAGCCTTGCAGCTGACAGTTGGCTCCAGAGGTTGGGCTGCCCGCTGACCTTGGTCTCATGGGCTGTAAGACCATCTCTCCTCAGATGAATGGGGTCTATTCTTATCATGGACCACCAGACCCTTCAACGCCCGAGCTTCTGGCCTGAACTCAGCATGTCCACATCTGCCTCTCCTGTTCACAACTGCCCTTCACTGCAGTCTTCTACCCAGGGGCTGTGGCATGTTGTGTCCCCCCCCCCAGGTCCCTTGACTTGAGATTGTTCCAGAATAGTTTGTGCTTTATATAGTAGGCCTTTTCTCAAAATGGCACCCAATCACAAGGCGGCATGAATGAGAAAATGGATCTCGCCTCCACTACCGACCCCATCACACAGGTGGAGTCATTCTGTTAGCACATCCCCAGCTGAGTATGTAATCCTCTGCTGTGGGTAGAATCTCCAGTCACACTATCAGAGCTTCCTGGCCTAACTTCTGTCTTGGGCTTGTCCCCACCCTGTCCCTCCCCACCAAAGAGTCCTAACGTTTCTCAGAACTAGGGAAAGAGAAGCTTAGCAAAAAATGCAAATGTGGGCCTTGAAGGATTAAAGGATGAGTTGATAGGGCCTGGTGGAAATACCACCAAACTCATCGATTTATTATCAGCTTTAAAGGTTTGATTGTAGCAGTTGTCTATGTTCTTATCTCATCTAGGACTTACAAGGGAGAAGAAAAATTCCCACACTAATACTGAAGAATTCTTTTTTTTTTTTATTTTTTTATTTTTATTTTTTTTTTTTGGTTTTTGGTTTTTTGAGACAGGGTTTCTCTGTGTAGTCCTGGCTGTCCTGGAACTCACTCTGTAGACCAAGATGGCCTCGAACTCAGAAATCTACCTGCCTCTGCCTCCCGAGTGCTGGGATTGAAGGCTTGCGCCACCGCTGCCTGGCCAAGAATTCTTAAGTGTTTCTTAAAAAACATGAACTCTTGATATCAGGAAAAAAAAAATCCCACCTGTTTTTTTTTAAAAAAATTAAAAGTTACATTGAAAATCTTACTGGGGTATAAATTTGTGGTCTAATATTTTTCCTGATATTTTTCAACTAATTAAGAAAATCTCAGGTGGGCAGTAGGGACTCACATACTCCTTTAATGTTTGGAGGCAGAAACAGGCAGATCTCTGAGTTCAAGGCCAGCCAGGCTAGAGAGTACTGTCTCAAAACCTAACCAGAAAGAAGGGGAGGGGGAGAAAATTTATAAACGTTGACTTAAACCTGACCTATTGAATGGAAGGAACTGATGGGATCAGACTTTTACTAGATAAAGTAACTTTTAAAATGGAATTTCAGATTTTTTCTTGTCTTTTTCTATCATGCATATATATATGTTTTTTGTATCAACTAGAAAATGCCATTCTTCCTTCTCAGCTGCTATTAATTGACATTGTGATCCAGTTCCAAACTTTATAGAATGTCTTCTATATTCAGACTTCCCTTTGTTTCTACTCACTGAAAAATAATTTTGAGCACATATTCAGATGGAAAAATAATTTTTAATTCTCAACTGTTCAGCTTCCATAGAGACTGCACTTCCAGCTCTTATTGTACCCATCTTGGAGCCCTGTGGTAATTCGGAGTGCCTACACATTTTTGTAGATTTGCATTCTGGAATGTTCCAATTGATGCTTTATGGACTTGGTAAGTTACTAAATGTCACTCAATGTAAGTATTTGTGTGTGTGTGTGTGTGTGTGCGCGCGCGCGCGTGTGTTGCTTGCATATATGCATGCACACCACCTGAGTGTTTAGTGCCGCTAGCAAGTGGAGCTAGTAAGTGACCAAGCCAAACTGGCTTTGGGGCAGCAATGACAACACTGACTTTTTGGGAACCATGTCACTGTGATATAACAAGTATTAAACTGTGTATTTATCATGCCATGGCTGACCATCTTATTGGCTGGATTAACAAGATGATGGGCATTTGGGGACAGAGGAAAATCAATATGGGATAGGGCATCATGAAATGCCTCCTGAGGAAGGCAGTGATCTGAGACACAGGTGCCCAAATAAGGTTAGTTAGTATAGCACTCAATATCAAGGTTTTTGTGATGGATGTAGAGGTCTGATTTTTAAGGTAAATAGAGACCTCTAGCTTAGACTTCTTGCTGTGATCAACCCAGACATTCCATCAGGGCAGTGACAGACACACAGCTAGCCAGTTACACTATCAAAGCTACTGAAAATCCTGAAGTCCTGTGTATTAGTCAACGTATTGTGTACAAATTCCTTGCTGTTGATGAGCTGCCAGAGTGTAAGGTGCCAACACAAAGTTCATAAATAAGCCTGGGTTCTTCAAACACAACTTTGGGTCACTCCCCATCCTCCTATCCTGTACCCACTGAAAAAGGATTACCACAGTGATCCTATTTCTTGTACTTGACCACCTACTAAATACCATATTCTATTCATAGAGCAGGCAATGGTAATTAATCTGGAAACTAGCCTAGCCAATGTGGATGGATATGCACTCATGTTTAACATACATGACTTTTAGGTTTCTATTCCACAAGGCAGGAGAGAAGTGGACTACAAGGAACTACCAAGAGTCTGAGGGAGTGAAAGGGCAGCTGACTCTGAGGGCTCAGTAGATTGCACAAGACCCCCGGCTGGGAGGTTGGGCTTACGGTCCACCACCAGCTGCCACCAGCCACTGCTGCTCCACCCCTATATCCCTGTATGTCTTTTGTTTCTCAAAGCCTTTTCTTCAGCTATTTTCTCATCATTCATAGTACTACACACTCAAATAAGCACATAAAAATGAAAGGGGATCAACAGGTTTTTGTGCATAGAAGTCAAGATGCTATAACAAGATGCAGTAGAAATGTATTTTCTCACTGTTGCGGGGGCTGCAGAATAATAAGTTAATGTCAGTGGAGTTTGTTTTAGTGTGGGCTTCACTTCACTTCCTAGACTTTCTGATCATGTCCTTCCAAGGGAGTGCACACTCTCCTTTCCATTCCTGTAGAGCAGTGGTTCTCCACCTTATTAATGCTGCGACCCTTTAATGCCTTTCCTCTTGTTGTGATTATCCCCACTTTAAATATTTTCCTTGCTACTTCATAACTGTAATTTTGTTACTGTGATGCTAGTAATGTAGATCTGCGATCTGTAGGATATCTGATATGTGATCCCCGTGAAGGGGTCATTCAACTCCCAAAAGGATCGCCACCTACTGGCTGAGAACCACTGCTATGGAGAAGCTCTTCTCTTTAAGACCCCTTCTGAACTTAGCTACCTCACAAAGTCTGCCTTTAAACAACATTGCAGTCGACATAAGGACTTTAAGTTTGGGGAGACAGGGACTACAATGGCTTTTTTTTTTCCTGATTTTTTTTCTTTTTCAGATTTTGATCTAATTAGTTAAAATCATAGTGTGTCTTTTTTCCCCTTAGTGTTCTACTTACTAATATTTTCTACTGTCATTAAAAATTTGGACTGGCCTTTATTTTAGTAAGCCCATCATTTTTGGACAACATATCTTGCTTATGTTTGAGATCATTTGTGTGCTGTAAAAAGCAACACTTCAATAGGCAGTGATTTTTTTTTTTTTTTTTACTTAAGATTCTAAGTCTAGTAATTTTCTGAATTTTAAGTACTTTATAACTTGGAAATGCTATTTAATTCTTCAAATACAGCCAAAGAACTATTTATGCATTTGCTACTTGTTCTTGCCAGTGATATGTAAAGGGGGAAAAGCAAGTTGATTGACAGCTCCTGGTGGATTTATTTTATTCTCTCACTCGCATAGAACATAGTTTTCTGCCTAAAAAAAGTTTAATTTAAAATTAGGCTTTATAGATAAAGCTTTTGTTTGTGTTTAAGCAGTGGGTGAATTAATTCTATATTCTGTAGACCAGACCACTCTGGAGGACATGGAAAAATCTTTGAATGATGACATGAAGCGGATCATCCCTTGGATTCAGCAACTTAAGTAAGCTTGCTTAATTTAGCTCAAGAATGAAAAGGGAAACCTATCTTGACAGTATTTATTTCCATCTCCATCATTAGTCTTAATTGGTCACTGTCCTTAAAGTTTGTGACATGAAACCTGAGCACCTTTGGTACCTTGAACTCTAAATTGCCCTGGAATGTGCGTCCAGGATGGCTGTCCTCGTATCAAATTCCCCTCTAGATCCAATGGTGGTCAGAAGGGCGTGACGCTGAACTTTTCATTCCTCGTCATATTTTCTCCAGAACAAGGACTTTATAAGTACAATCCAATTTGTTCTTATTCAGAAGCTTTGTGGTATTAATCTCTCAGCAGATACTGTCCAAACTATTCCCTTTTCTCTAACATTCTCATTTAGATTGTTTCGAAAGCCCCGTTAACAGAACCAGAGACCATTATCTGGGCTTTCATTCCCGTTCTGGCTCCACTGAGGTAGCTCTATGGCAGCTCTTACCAGGCTATTCGTACTCATCGATTCTGTTTGTGAGACAGGGTCTCACACAACTGAAGCTTACCTCAGAATTACTATGTTGCTGAGACAAGCTTTGAGCTCCTCATCCTCTTGCCTCTCTCTCTCTCATGTACTGGCATTATAGAAATATGCCACCATGTCCAACTCAGAATCTTTAAAATATTTCTTATAAAATATTAATTTGTAGTGAATTTACCATGTTTGACAGCTGTCGCAACAATCTAGTTGTACACCATTTATTTTTGTTAGTACCTTTTTATTGCCCATGCATAGTTAATCGTCATTGCTAGCTCCGGGTAATCACAAATCTAGTTTTCTAAATTTGGGGCCTTTCTTTTTTTGACTTTTCCTATAAACGGAAGCGTAAGCTGTATGATCTGACGGGCTTCTTCCACTTGCATTTCAAGGGTTATGTCGGAGCATGTATCAGTAGTTTGTCCTCATGCTTTAACCCTACTTTACTGAATGGACAGACCACATTTTCTTTATTCTATAATAAATGGGTTTACACCGTAAGTGGAGCTGTTAGCACTTCTTGGCGGTTTGTTGTGTGAACTTACATTTTCATTTTCTATGGCCAAAACTTGGCAGTGGAATTGTTGAGGTGGAGAGTAAAAATGTTAGACTTTTGAAAGAAATTCTCAAACTTCTTGCCATTCAATCAGCATATGAGGGTTTCTGGTTTTGCACGGATACTCGCTATTTATTGTCTTTGATATGAATGAGGACAGGTATATCATGGCAATCTTAGAATACTTTACCCTAATGGCTGATGATACTGAGCCTCTGGTTTACAGGATATTTTTATATTATGGAACAAAGACAGATTCTATTTAAAGAAACAGCTGGGCTTGGGCACATGCCTCTAACACCAGTACTTGGCAGAGGTAAGAAAATTACTGAGTTCAGCCTGGTCTCCGTGGTGACTTAGGTCAGCCAGAGGTATGTAGTTGGGGTCCTAATCCCCAAAATGCCAAGCCATACTAAACAAAAACCCCAAATACCTCACATAAAATATAAACCCCAACTTCTTTAGTATTTGAGTCAATAGACAGAAATTTACATGCAGTCCAATAAAGAAAACCAGACAAGCATGCCCTAGGAAAGTAAACTACAGAAGGTGCACAATTTTCATTCAAAATGTTAGTGTGACTCTCACGTGGAAATTTATGTTTCTTCCCAGAATCAGAACAAAAAGTCAAGGGTGAAATAATAAGCTGGGCATGTGGGTACAAGCCTCTTGTCGTAGATTGCTTGAGGTATGGGGAATTGCAAATGGGCTACATAGTCAGGCAAAAAGAATAGAGAGAAAGAAAGTATTTCCATATATACTTTAAAAGACCACTTTCTATAGTAATAGTTATTTTGTTTGGTTTTTCAAGACAGGGTTTCTCTGCTTAGCCCTGGCTGTCTTGGAACTTGCTTTGTAGACTTGGCTGGTTTCGAACTGCTTGTCTCTGCCTCCTGAGTGCTGGGATTAAAGGTGTGTGCCATCACACTTGGTAATATTTAGGATTTTTAATATAACAGTGAGCTTGATTTTGTCTTATACCCTATGTAGGTGGTCTGATGTGACTAAGGGTGTGTGTGTGTGTTAATTGTTCATCTGTTTTTCCTTTAATAACATTAGTAGATATAATAGTCTCAGAAAGATTTTGATTGGAATGAATATTCATTTGCAACTCTTGCCACAAACGAAGCAAAGAATACGTTTTTAAACGTTTATCTTTAGCTTTTCCAATTGATACTTTAAAGTTATGATTAAAGCCAAAAAAAAAAAAGAAGATTTCTAGGACTCTGGAGGGAGAGAGAGCTGGATCTTTAAGTTTGAGGAGAGCCTGATATATGTAGTGAGTTGTAGGCCCAACAGGCTACATGGTCAGAGCATGTCTCAAAAAACCAAACAAACCCAAAGGTTCCCCTTCCTATTTCACTTTTGGGAGAGCTGTCCAACTACTTTTAAGATGTAATAGATTCTGGTACAGTTTCAATGCACATGCTAGCATATCATTTGTACCATGTGTAGTTTGTGTAAGAGTACTTTTTTCCAAAATGACCTATATATACCCTGTTTGATAAATAGAGCAAGTATGCTCTCTATAGTTTGCCTACTTTGGCACTGCTCTATTGCTGTGTAAGTGCTTGTTTTGTGTACCTTAGCTCACTGTGCATCAGTGAGTCTGAGCTGGTGCTCATCTCTTTTTTCACACAGTTCCTTATATTTTATCCTAGCCACAAGGATGGTCATACATAAACACTAGGAAGAGTACTAAAGCAAACTCAACAAAGTAAAGTCCCGTGTCTGACCTATAAGGGAGGGAAGAGGGCAGTTCATGCCAGACCCATGTTTTATAAAGAGTGAGGCTGACATCTATAGTGATGACAGAGAAATAAAGTGTTTTATGTATGAACACTTTCAGTTTGTTATTTTTGAGTTTATACTGTATCCCTCCAAACCTTCTCATTTATCCATTTTGTGCTCTTCTTCAAATCTCTGGCCTCTTATTTCACTAATTGTTATTGCATGTACATTTGTATATACATTCATATTCCTAAATATAGCCAGTTTAGGCCATATACTGTTCCGTGTATGCATGTTTTCAGTGCAGACTGTTTGGTACTGGACAGCTGGTGTGCTTCTCCCACTTTATAGTTCTTCGTTTGGTTGGTTTTTAGTTTTAGTTTTAGTTTTTCTCTGTGTAGCCCTGGTTGTCCTGGAACTCACTCTGTAGACCAGGCTGGCTTCAGACTCAGAGATCCCTCTGCCTCCGCCTCCGGAGTGCTGAGATTAAAGGCGTGCGCCACTACCACCCTGAATCACTTTAGGTTTCTTAAGAAAGATGTTGAGTTTAGTTTGAGCTGCCTTTAAGCATCAGGAATGTTCCATTTCCTATGCTAAAATAAACTAAGCTAGGACCTTAGGCTTATGGTTCATTTTTCCTCACAAATAAGCTAGTTGCCAAATACAAAACTGGAGAAATGACTCAGTGATTTGGTCATGTGTCCACTGACTAAATTTCAGTTATTCTTTTTGAGACAAAGAGTTTCTTTGTGTAGCCCTGGCTGTCCTGGAACTCACTCTGTAGACCAGGTTGGCCCCAAACTCAGAAATCGCCTGCCTCTGCCTCCAGAGTGCTGGGACTAAAGGCGTGTGCCACCACTGCCTGGCCTTTTCAGTTATTCTTTACTGCTGTCTAATTTATTTGTAAATCAGTGGTATATAGTTAAGCAGAACAATGATTTTATGATGTGGATTGTCTTTTAAATTAAGGTTTTGGCTGGGACAACAGCGTTGCAAACAATCTATAAAACATCTGCCTACAATAACCACCGAAACGTTGCAGCTTGCCAACTATTCAACACACCCCATTGGAAGCCTTTCTAAGAATAAGCTGTTTATTAAACTCACTCGCCTTCCACAGTACTACATTGTAAGTATGCCAAGCATGATTGATCAAATTCAGTAATTTTGGATGTATTCAGAAAGCTTTCTTGTCTAATTTCACCCGCAAAGGAATTTTACTTGGTATCTGACTTTCACATAGGGATTTTCAACGATTGAAGGAAGAAAAGAAGTCAAGTAAGTCTGCCGGGGAATGTAAGATAGCCTCCGTCTCTCACCTTAATGCTTCTGCCATATTGAGGCCTAGCTTGTTGGGGAGGCTTAGACACTGATTGGAAGGAAACGTCTCTGCTTAGATACAAAAGACTTTGAGTGAAACTGTAACTATTATGAAGACGTGGAGATGTTTGCCATCAAGACAAACTTGCTTAGATTTAGTTGAACAAGAATTTGGGAAAGTGTAGGCTGACTAAAGTAGCTTTACTTCCTCCTTAGCGAAGGCCTACTCTAGTTTGCGGATGGCATTCTTTTAGTGCACAAGGAGATTTTTCCTTTTCATGCTTCCATTCTTCTAGATTTTGAGATATTTGACTTGTCATATCTTTATTTTTCAGTTTGGGTTTTGTTTTGTTTGTTTTTGAGATCTTTGTATTGGTTAGAATTATTTTTAAGAATTACTTTAAATATATTTTCACACTTAAAGAGGTTTCTATGGATAACATATTTTCGATGAAAATATGGTGCTTGAATGTTTTTATTCAAGGTTTCTAGTTGAATGGAATAGGAATGAATTTTTCCGTTTTTCTGTTGTACTTTTTAATCATACTATCTTAAAGTGATACCGGGTACCAACTGATCCGTTGAGTTAATAAATTAAACATGGATTTTATCAAAATTCATAAAACATGAATTTAAAACACCACGTGTAGAACTAGATTTGACATCCGGTGAAGAGCTATGATTTCAGGTCTGAGCTACATGTGAAGTGATGGTGAGTAATCAGCCTGTGAACATATGTAGAGCTTTGTGCTCAGTCACACCAAAAATCAGATGGAAGTAGGTGCATACTGTTTATAAGTTTCTGTCTCTATTTAGTGTCAATGAATAGCAAGCTTTTAGTGTCAGTGTCCTGGTAATAAAACAAAAAATTGTTTCAGTGGTTTAGTTCAACCCTGAGTTGTAGGTCCTTCCCTTAGATTTCTCTCTAAATTCATAAGCAGAAAAGTAACTACAACCATATTGCCATTAAGAATAAGATAGGAGCCGGAAGATGGTGGTATCTGCCTTTAATGCCAGCACATGTGGGGCAGAGGCAGGAGGGTCTCTGGGATCTCTGAGGTCAAGGCCAACCTTGTCTACGTAGCAAATTTCAGGATAGCCAGGGCTACACTGAGAAACTGTCTCGAAAAACTAAAAAAGAAAAGAAAAATACACTGAAAAGGACTCCTGTATAATTGATTGCCTCAGAGTTTCTTTCCCTTTATATTTTGTCACTCACGTCTGTGTTAATTAGATACTTTGAAAATCTGTTTTTTTGGTTTTTTTTTTGTCTCTGACGTTTATTATTTGGGTGGTATTGGAGATTGAATCCATGATATAACACATGCTGGACAAGCAGTTTACCACTGAGCCCTTCTTTTTTATGTTTTAAGACAAGGTTTCATTAACTTGCCGAGTTGGCTTTGAACACAGCCCCTGTAGCAAGGCAGGCCTTGAACTCATGCATATGTTTTAGTGTTGATTGGTTTCTTTTGTGTATGTTTGTGCACCATGTGTGTATAGAAGACAGTAGAGAAGATCTGATCCCCTAGGACTGGAGTTATATATGGTTGTGTGCTGCCACGTGGGTGCAGTGAATCTAACCCACCAGTGCTCTTCACCTCCGAGTCCTTTCTCCATCCCCAGACCTTAAACTTGTAATGTTCCTGCTTTGTCCTTCTCAAACCTGGGTTCAGAGGCCCGACCCACCAGGCCTCCACCAAACTTCATTTTGTACAGTATATATTTGGTAAGTGTGAGGATATAGATTTAGTATGCCACTAAGTGTCCTCATGCTCTGGTTCTTAGCTAGATGTTAACATTTGTAAGGTGGCATAAGCTGTGACATAGGGCACAAATCTAAAGACAACTTGTGACCCCTTAATGGCACTCTGAACAGGTGCTTACAGCACTGGCATGCTCAGCTCTGTTCCAGTGCTGCTGCTTGCTCATGTTGTGCCCACAGTGACCAAAACTCGGGATTCAGCTGGATGTGCTGGCAGCTGTTGTTTATTCCCAGTCCGTGGGACGTAGAGGCGGGAGGAAACGGTTCAAGGTCAGCTTGGGCTACTTGAACCCATGTCCCAAAACCAAAAATGAGAATGTATATTTCCTTGTTTCCCAGTGAGAGGTGGGTCAGGCCTCTAACCCTGCTCATGCTTTCCTTGGCTACAATAATGAGGGTTTAGGGAGTATTTACAGGTAAGGGGGTAGGGGCAACTTCAATAGATAACTTTCTAGAAGACCCGGTTGGCTTGGGTCTAGTTTTTTTCAACTTACAACAGGAAATATAAACATCAAGGATAACTAATGGCAGTAATTTAATTATCTCATTTCTTGTGTTTACTGTCTACGAACTGCACCTGATGTAAGATGGACAGTGGACAATGGTTCTTACTCTGCTGGCTCTCACGTCTTTCTGATTTGGGTCCTTTTAGGTTGTGGAAATGCTTGAGGTTCCTAATAAGCCCACACAGCTATCGTACAAGTATTACTTTATGTCTGTGAGTACTGCAGATCGTGAGGACAGCCCTGTCATGGCACTGCTGCTGCAGCAGTTCAAGGACAACATCCAGGACTTGATGTCCTATACAAAGACTGGGAAACAGACCAGAACTGGTACCAAGCACAAGGTATGCTCACTTAGAAGTTAGCGCAGAATTGATCAGTAGTAATGGTTTTGCAACCCTCTTCCCATTTTATTTTATTTTATTTTATTTTTTTTAACAATTTGTTATTGCTGTTTTTTGAGACAGGGTTTCTCCATTTAGCTCCACCTGTCTTGGAGCACTTACTCTGTAGACCAGGCTGACGTTAAACTCATAGATCCCCCCGCCTCTGCCTCCCGAGTGCTTGGTTTACAGGTGTATGTTAACCATACCTGCTTTCATTATTTTTAAGTGGGATAGAGTTAGGCACGGTTTTTAAGGTACACAGCAGCAATGAAACAGTTATGCACGTGTTCTGCAAAGGCTTCTTCCTCTTGAGAGTAGGGGTGTGGTGATAGAAGAGGAACCCAGGACTGTAGACATGCATTCTAGTACTGTGTAATTCCCAGCCCTTGTTTGTTTTCGACACAGATTTCCAGCCATTGTTTGTCATTAACTATAACATGCTTCTGTTTTTGCTTCCTGAGTACTAGAATTACAGATGTGTACTTTGACATTTGGCCAAATGCTTTTTAAATTAATATATCATTTACCACAAAGGAACTTGATAACACAAAGTATTTGCTACTTAGTTACTTGTGTCTGTGTTACGATTTGTTCACTAACCCTGTGCCGAGGGGTCACCTTTGTTTGGGTCTGCCCCAAGCTTTGTTGTGGTGCTTCCATTGCCTTAGTGAATCGCAATCATATGTAATTTTTTTTACACGTTTTTTAAAAATTATTTTCTAGTTGTCTGATGACCCATGTCCGATAGAATGCAAGAAAGCCAAACGATCAGGAGAAATGTGTGCCTTCAATAAAGTTCTAGCTCACTTTGTCGCTATGTGTGACACAAACATGCCATTTGTAGGACTTCGATTGGAGGTAAGTTGGGAATTTTCAGATGCTGACTGAAATTGCATGGCTCAAGCAGAAGTAGTCTCCGGTCCACACAGGCTCTTTGTCTCCTATTCCATCACCATCACCTTGTAGTCTGCTCCTTAGATTAATGGAAATTCTTCCCAGTTAAAGTGGATGACTTTTAAGAATGAATGTCTTCTATTTCATACTTTATTTAGGTCCTATCAGAGATGGCTGCTTACTAAAGCATGGCTCTTGGTTGAATTACTGAAGCAATGTGTGTTGTTTGAGCACTAGTTAACACTGGACCCTTGAAGTAAATCAAGCTAAATTAAACTAAATGGTGCTTGGATGTTGTGGAAGAACCTCAGTAGGCTGATGGAGAATCCATGTCTTTCAAGAATATGCTGTGGTATGGGGCTGGAGAGATGGCTCCACAGTTAAGAGCATTGGGTGCTCTTTCAGAGAACCTAGGTTCAGTACCCCGCACTCACACAGCAACTCAACACTGTCTATAACTTCAGTCAGCTCCAGGGGATCTGACATCGCCATATAGACATGTATGCAGACAAAATAACAATGCATATAAAATCAACTAAGCCATTAAAAAATAGTGTTGTTATATCTACCATGATCTCTAAATAAGTCATTAAAATATAGTGTTGTTGTATCTACCATGATCTCTAAATAAGTCATTAAAATATAGGT